>VKOC01024302.1:0-10344 GCA_009364415.1 Spea multiplicata | reverse complement strand
TGGCCAAGTGATTGGAACAACTTTGATAACCATACCTCAAGAACACACTATTTTTTTTTATTTCAAACCCCCAAATTTGTACTTTCAGCAAGATCAGCGACTGAATAAATTGACCCCTTGACCATTTTCTTTAAAGGTAAATCACCAATTACAACATACAGGATTTAGCTGTTCTGTTATAATTAAACTATAATTGCTTTCTGTAGAAGCAAATCACTTTATGGTGTTGTTCACAGAGAGCATTGCTGGTATACAAAATCAGACTTATGGGAAGACATGTGGCATTTACCGGCATGTATTAAAATTTAAAACTGTATGTATGACTTTTAGTGTCAAAGAGACTCTCTTGCTCTTTCTCTCTGCCCCTTTCTTCCCCTTTCCTCTCTCCTCTGGCTAACTCACCTGTCCCCCTTTTGTGTTCATCCCCTTCTCTCACTCTCTCTCCTTGATCTCCTTTTTTCTCTCCCTTTTCTATTTGCTTTGATTTCCCTACTTCACTGCCCTCCCAGACATCCCTTAACTTAACTTTTGTTATCACACACACTTACAGCCAACAAAATGCATGATATCACATCCCCATTCCCATCCCACCATACATCCTGTAGGATACAGTAGACCTACCATCAACATAGAACCATGCTTTCCACTCAGTAACCACTTTGGCCAGTGGACAAGAAGCATAGCCACGGCTTAGCTGTTTGTAATAGTCACACAACAGCTTGGATGAGGGACAAAGCACATCTTCACTCAGTGGAGACTATAGCACTCAATGACACATTGTCCCTTCGTAGTGCGGCAATTGCACTCTCACTGCATGCTCACTATAAGCGCCATCCAACATGTCTGAAAATGCCCTCAGTGGTAAGGCTATTATATATAATTTTATTTTCCAACTGTGAAAAGTACATTGCTATTGTATTATTGTAATAAATAGATTTTTTACTACCTTTTAATATTACCGTATTTGCTCGATTATAAGACAAGGTTTTTTTCCAGAAAAATACCCCTCGTCTTATAATCAGACCTCAACTAGGTCTGACTGTGAGACTAAGATCCAGATCCCCCTGGATCCTCCTGTCTCCCCCCCCACACACACACACACTTACTGGTACTTCTGAGTCCCCGGTGCTTAGTCCGGGCAGCGTTCCCCGTGATCTCTGACAGCCGGGGAAGGTCTGCGCGATGGACGCAGACAACCCCTGCTGCAGCGGAAGTTGTCTACGCGAATCACGTAGAGCTCTACACGCTGCCCGGACTACGCACCGGGGACTCAGAAGCTCCGGTAAGTTTGGAGGAGGGAGTGTTAAATGGGGGCATAAGGCATTTCTGGAGGCAGAGTGCTCTGTGAAAGGCCTTAACCCCCTTAATGCCACTCTGCCTCTTGAAATGCCTTATACCTCCCTATATGCCACTCTGCCCCATAATATGCCTTTATAAGGCAATTCTGGAGGCAGAGTGGCACATAGGGGGTCAAAAGGCAGATCATGGGGCACAGGGCATTATTGAGGGCGTAAAAGGCATATCATGGGGCACAGTGCATTAGAGGTAAAACATTCATGGGGCACGAGTTGGCATATTAGGGGTATTAGAGCATTTCTGGGGGCAGAGTGGGAAGCCAGGGGCAGAGTGGCATAACTGAGGGGGCAGTTGAAAAAAAAAGGAAATGAAAACAAAATATTTCTCTCAATCATAGCTTTTATTAAAAAAAAAATTCACATAGTTTACATGAATTAACATTTACTGCTAAAACTTTTTTCCTATAGGGTCGTCTCATATTCAGGCTTTTTCTTTTTTTCGTAAATTTTGGGGGGTCGTCTTATAATTGAACAAATTCGGTATATTATAATTATGGACTGACACGGTTGAGGACACACTTCTTGTTCCACTGTCCCTTTTTTCCCAGCAGTGAAGTGGGAATGCTTCTGATCAGCTTGCAAAGATGTAAGATCCTACCCTTGACAAAGGCGTATTGGGGAAACGTTGCAGAGAAGAAGAGTACAAACATGTAGGGGTCATGCTGAGGATTAGGGTGAGTGGAATAATAAATTAGGTGGCTTACCTGCTGACTGCAAGGAGATGGTATGCAGTTCCTACACTTTGCCTCCATTAACTCTTATATGTCCACTTATGAAGAGTCATCTTGGGATGATGCCACTGCAGATATATTTCCAAGCAAGCTGTACTATATTTTCTTTTGTAATTTACTTTTGCTTGTTGCTTGGTGCAAGCTCCAGAAAGCACCCTGTTTATACATAAACCATCACTGCAGCATGTTAACATATTAAATACAGTATTATCATTTTACTTAATATTACATTATTGTGTTATTTGTGATACAACTACTGATGCAAAATTCCCCAAAGAGAACTATTAATCACTTCCCAGGAAGTAATAGCAAGTTATTGAATAATTCCCCTTCCCTCCCTGCACTCTGCTGAATATGCTTGATAAACTGATTTGTAGACATACACTTAATGTAGTAGTCAGATGGTGACTCTCCCCTGCATATCTATGCCCAGCACAAAACACTTGGCACCTAATTCCAGATGGTGTTTTTTCTTTGTGCCAAATTATATCTATACCCTGCATGTTTTATTTTTTTTTAACAATTGAAATGGGTTTTTTTCCATGTTAGGGCTATTTCTCACAATATGCTTTTCAGGGATTCTGAAAATACACGGCACTATTTAAAATGAAAACTGTAATTGAAATTTTTAATTTGTACAAATTATCATTTTAATGACAATTTCATTAATTGGTAGCAATGTCTGAAAATGAGGAAGGCCCTCAACAAAACAAACAAAAATGAAGTTGAAAGTTCTGAATTTCTGTTTGATTTTTATTTTCCACACTCACTCTTCGCCAACCTTCTTTGTCTCCTTATCCACAGCAATGCTTTTCTTTCCCTCTTCATTCTTTTTTTCTGCGTTACCCTGTCCCCCGAAGCACTTCCACAGCAGGGCAGAGCCTCAGTGCGCACTACGAAGACAACCTCTCCCTTGATTGGAGGAACGGGGGAGGAATACCCATAGTATGCGTTGAGGCTCTGCCCTGATGCGGCAGCGGGGACACTGTCAGAAATATGGACGCCAGTGTAGTCGGGACATAATACCAGCGAAATAGAATTTTTCTGGTAGTTTTTTAGGTGGAGGAGTTGAGTTGTGAGGTATTGTTAGGTAGAATGTTAGCAGGTTGTTGTTACACAGACAGAAGGGAGTGTTAGAGAATTATTATTATTATACTTTATTTATAAAGCGCCAACAGATTCTGCAGCTCTGTACAAGATGAAAATTTTACAAATAACGACAAGTACAATACAGCAATTGACATACAGATACAAGAGGAATGGAGGGCCCTGTTCCCGCAGGAACTTACAGTCTAGGTAGATAAGGGGTGAGAAACAGGAAGTGAGGACTGCGTGGTAGTGAATGATGTTAATGTACGGAGAGATAAGGGTTGTAAGTGGGTGAGAGAGAAGTTTTGATTTTTATGTCAGTGGTAGGCTTCCCTGACGAGAAAAGTTTTTAGGGAGCATTTGAAGGAGGGTAGAGTTGGTGAGAGTCAGACAGCACGGGGAAGAGAGTTCCAGAGAGAGGTCCTGTAGGTGGGCATGGGAGGAGGTGATAAGTGAAGATGCACAAAGGGGAATAGAGTTAGAAGGAGAGATTAGAGGGAAGGAGCTCAGTCTTAGACATTTTTATCTTGAGTGATAGGTGGTGAGAGGCCATCCAGGAAGAGATGCCAGATAGGCAGCTGCTGATCTGAGAGAGGACAGATGCAGAGAGATTGGGGCAGAGGGTGGATTTGTGTGTCGTCTGCATAGAGGTGGTATTTGAAGCCAAAGATGTTGATAAGTTTTCCAAGTGAGGAAGTATAGATGGAGAATAATAGAGGACCCAGGACAGAACCCTGAGGTAGTCCAACAGACGAGGCATTGAAGAGGAGGAGTCGCCAGCAAAAGACACAGAGAAGGATCTGTTGGAAAGATACAAGTTAATCCAGGAGAGAGCAGTGTCACAGAGACCAAGAGAGCTGAGAGTCTGTAGGAGGAGGGGGTGGTCGGCTGTGTCAGAAGCAGCAGAGAGGTCAAGTAAGATTAGGATAGAGTCTTGAATTAGACTAGACAATTGGAGAGGATCAACATCACACAGATTTCTACAGGTGCGGAGGCAAGGAGGAGGGGAAGTAGGTTTAGGTGTTAGTTTGAGATTGTAGGTGGGGAGATGGTGATCGGAAATGGGGAAGGGGCAGCAGGTGAACTCTGATACGGAGCAGAGATTAGAAAATACCAGGTCAATGCACAGTCCGTCACGGTGAGTAGGGGATAGAGAAGATTGTAGGAGACCAAAGGATGATGTGAGAGAAAGAAGTTTAGAGGCAGCAGGGGAGGATGGGTTATCGATGGGCATATTGAAATCACTGAGGATTATGGTTGGGATGTTTGGACAGAGAAAGTGGTACAACCACTTATTCAGGAACTGTGGGTTAAGTCCAGGAGGGCGATATATGACTGCCACTCTGAGATAGAGAGGGGAAAACAGACATATGGAGTGAACTTCAAAGGAGGAGAATGACAGAGAGGGGAGGCAGGGTGGGGATTGTTAGGAGACCGGGGTTTGGATTGATGTCACCGGCAGCAAGCAGTAGTAGGAATGAGAGTTAGAGACTTAAAAGAGCGGGTAGTTTTGGTAGCGGCAGAAAAAAAGGAGTACGTTTCTAAGGAAACATAGCAGATCATGCGAAGTAAGCATAGGTGATAAGAGGATGGAGGGTGAGATAAGGGTGGTGAGGGGATCATTATGGGGTTTGGTGCAATAGGATATGGTGATTAGTTTCAGCAGAGAGGCGAACAGAAGGAGCAAGATAGACAGTGTAAACATGTTGTATCGGTGTGAGGATTACCTGTTAGAAATTGGAGGGAGGAACTGGAAACACTAGCTCCAGGTGTTAACTCCTGCTTGCCACTTAGAAACAGGGCGACTGGAAGACAGGGCCCACAGAGCCAGGCTGTAGATGTTTATAGCTCAGTGGCCTTGTTGGAACTGAATTTAATCAATTAGAACTGCACCTGGAGACAGGCAGTCTATCAGCTGGAGTTTTAACACTTACAAATTAGATCTAAAGGGGTTGGGAGATAATATCTACACAGGAAGGACTAGAGCAGAAAACAGATAACCATACACATTTGTGCGAATAATAAAAACACAATATACAGGATAAAACACTCGGTTCATACCAGTTAAATATGAATGGAAATTCTGGATAAAACAGTTGGCTGTGGGAAAATTTGTTGGCTGTGGGAGTTGGTCCACTTTGAGAGACCTTTTAAAGTTGTGAAAGATAATAGTTTAGCAGCAGCAGAGAAGGATAGTTAATCACTAGGACTAGGTAAATTAGTGTAGGGGGGGTAAAGGAGAGAATGTGGGAGAATCATGCAGCAAGATCGTAAGGTCATTAAATCACACCTGCATGCAAGCAAGTGGAGAAAAGAGGTAGAGTGAACTTTAAAACAAAAAAAGAATGAGGGAGAATTGGTGGCAGCCACTGAAAGTTAGAGTGGGGAGTAAAAATAATACCTGTCTGTCCCCAGGTGTAGCTAAGGTGTATGCAACCATAATAAAGAGCAGCAGGAGAGTTAGTGTCCGAGGACAAGAGTGATGTTTTAGTGATGATGAACATCGAGTTTGTTGCACACAAATATTCCATAGGGCATAGGAGAAAGAGGTACTCGGGTTACAGTGGGTTTGAGGTTGGAAGTAATGCAGTTGTTCATATTTTTACAAAAGGTGCAGGAAGGGAAGAGGTTGGACTAGATGCGCCAGTATTACATTTGATTGCCCCTGAACATAGAAAGAGGAGCAATAGACAAATGAGAGGTGGGATTAGGATTTGATGGGATGGTCTTCTTTTGCCTGAGTTTGGTTAGGGGTTAGAAATGTTTAGAGAAAGGCGTGAAGGGCAAGTGACATGAGCTGTCACGGCGGCAGGTGCAGAGAGTATATTTATATTATAATATTTTTAACCCCTTAAGGACCGGGCTCATTTTTCGTTTTCTACCCTGTGGGACCGTGGCTGTTTTGACACTTTTGTGGTGCTTGTGTTCAGGTGTAACTTTCTCCTCACCCATTTAGTGAACCCACATAAGTTATATATTGTTTTTTTCAGGACAAGATGGGCTTTCTTCAGATACCATTATTTTGATCGTATCATCTTATTTACTATAAAAAAAATAAAAAAAACATGGTGAAAAATTGAAAAAAAACACATTTTATGACTTTTATTTGAAAAATCTTTTACTCACCTAAAAAAGCAAGTAAAAAAACTAGCTAAATAGATTCTACTACTTGTCCTGAGTTGAGAGATACCCAATGTTTTTATGTTTTTTTGCTGTTTTTTGTACGTTATAGGGCAATAAGTACAAGCAGCGTTTTATGATTTCCAAATCTTTTTTAACAAATCTGGTCAGTCTGCCTCCATCTCCTCTTTGGAACATCTTTGAAGCCAGTTAACTCAATTTAACCCTTTCAAACCATATATTTTTGAAAACTAGACACCCCAGGGTATTCCAAATGCTGTTATTTTAACCCTTTCCATGCACCAATTATACAACTACACTTTGTCAAACTTTGTAATAGTATTTTTTTTTATTTTATTTTCCACACAAATTGTACTTTAGTTATAGATATACATGTTCTGGTATATGTCACTGTCAAACAACCCCCCAATGTGTGTTCAGGAACATCTCCTGAGTACAGCGATACCCCACATGCATGGGTTTGTCAGATTGTTTGGCTGGTAAAAGGCTACTTTTGGGGCATGCGTAATTCAGGTGGTCATTTGGTCATTCTGCCTCCATCTCCTCTTTGGAATATCTTTGAAGCCGGTTAACTCAATTTAACCCATTCAAACCATATATTTTTGAAAACTAGACACCCCAGGGTATTCCAAATGCTGTTATTTTAACCCTTTCCATGCACAAGTTATAGAACTACACTTTGTCAAACTTTGTAATAGTAATTTTTTTCACACAAATTGTACTTTAGTTATAGATATACAGGTTCTGGTATATGTCACTGTCAAACAACACCCCAATGTGTGTTCAGGAACATCTCCTGAGTGCAGTGATACCCCACATGCATGGGTTTGTCGGGTTGTTTCAGATTTAAAATGCCACATTTGGGAAGTGCGCTTTTTTTCTCCATTTTGGTCAGTCTGTACCTATGCCCTATCTAGGCCACTCCAATTTACCCCATCAGCCATTTTTTTTTATATTAGACACCCCTTGGGTATTTGAAGTGCTTTTATTTTAACTCTTTGTTGAGATTTTTGAGAAATTTTAGCACTTGCTCAAAATAATAAACTTTATTTTTTATATTTGTTTTATTTTTTTAATACTTTTTTTATATATTTTTTACACATTTTGCTGGTACTGGATGGTTCATCTAGTGACATCACTGCATAATTATTTTTAAATGTTAGCACATTTTTTTTTATTTTTTTTTCCATTTTTTATTATTTTTTTTGAATATTTTACTAATCACATAGTGATTAGAAAGCTGGGCTCCATTGACTTGCATGGTTGAATGCAGTACCTGTATTCAACCAGCAAGTGGAGCCAGTTCTCTAGAGGGTCTGGAGACCATCTAGCGAACTTTTTCTTGTTTGCTTTTTTCACAGAGCGGCGGCCATCTTTATTGATGGCGAAGATCAACGGTAGCTGCGGCTGTGACCGCTCTCCGGAGCGGTCACAGCCCACCTAAAGGTTAGTGTTTGGTGTCGCTGGATGCCTCCTGATCGAGGCATTCTAGCGACACCATTTAAGTTTAGGAGGCGATCGTTGATCGCCTCCTAAACGCTTTTAAAACGGGCGTCCGCCGCCATACAATGTATGGCGGCTGTTGACGCCCCGGGGAGGGGCCAGACATGGCCCCCGATGCCGATCTCGGCCTTGCTGAATGCCTCGACATCGAGGCATTGCAGCAAGGCCGTTTAAGCGAAGAAAGTGATCGTTGATCACTTTCTAAGCTTATTTAACTTTTTGACGGTTCAGGACCGTCAAAGGTCATTTAGTGACCTTCTTGTCATGACGGTCCAGAACCGGCAAAGGTCACGAAGGGGTTAAACTGTCGTTGTTACACCTGGGTGTGCATATATGACACGGGTCACATTTTCTACTTTTGCATTAAGTGTGTCATGCGCTTGGTTTGTTCTGTGTAGAGTCATATCATCCATGTAAAGCGGGGTTTCAATATCTGTTATGTTTCTTCCTCCTGGCGTGATGATCACTCTTCTCAGATTCTGCCTATGTTGATCTCTCCCATTTAAGTGCTCTAAAATGTATAGTTCCGTATCGTGCAGGCAGCAAACCGTACAATTTTTTTTTATGGTGACCTGAAAATATCCGTATGTATGAATTACATTTAAAGCCAAGACTTACTGATCCACTGATGACAAAACGGCTAATGGTATAATGGTTATAGTGTTTTTTTTTAAATCACATTTTCTTTTATATTTGTAAAATTACAAATTAACCTATATTTTACATATATTGTAATATTTTGTATTTGATTGTATGTATTACTTGAAAAGAAAGGATAATAGTTGTGTATATTTTGCTTTACAGTGTTGTAGGTGTAAAGGGTCAGAGGCTTCGTATGATTTAACAACACAAAAATGAACACCAGCTATTCAGAACTTTTAGTTAAATGTGTAGTTACATTTGATTTAGATAACTGTTTCATCCAAAGCTTTCATTCATCATAAACAAAGCTCATACATACATATTGACCAGCATGAACTGCAAACTACATGGGGTGTTTTTCTGCTCTGCAATATGTAGATAACAACTAAAACAACAATCAGCCCACAACTGATTGAACTCAAGCAGGGATAGGCAGTGTCTGGCATTATATTTGTTGTGTGATGCAACTTTCATTACGTTCAGCCATCTTGAAGGGAGCTTTAATGCTTTCATCGTTGAGAGCAACTGTCCATATAAAAACTAAGTGAAATATTATGCCATCAATTCTCACATTAGCCCAATAACCAACATGTTCTTGTACTAACACTGTTTTGAATTATTGTTATAACCAGTAGGTTGTATTAAGGAAATTGATGTCTTTAAGCAGATTCTAGTTGGTAACTCATTTGGGAGCTTTACTCTTTTTAAGTGGTCCCTGATAGGTAATGTTAGTTGTTTGTCTGTATGTGAAATGTGCGTGAGTTGTGTTAACTCTATTTGGTCCCGTTATCCATAAGCAAATACAAATATACTGAAAAAAGTTAGTGCTTTATCAGTAAAATTGTAGCCCTATATATTTTCTACAAACATGACCATGCACTTGAATGCCACAAGTATATGTACATTGCGTGTTTAAAGAAATGACACAGAAATGCATATTTTTAAGATAAAAGATATCACATCAAACCTAAATGGGTTTTGCAAAGATTAAAGCTTCTTCTGTTATTTGACAAATAAATAGTCTAACTTTTTAAAAGAAAAGCACATTTTGTCCATTAAATAACATCAAATGGACCAGAAATACAGTAAAGGCATTGATAATGTTGTAAATGACTATTATAGCTGGAAACATTTGATTTATAATGGAATATCTTCATAAATGTACAAAGGCCCTTTTTCAGAAACTCCTGTGTTCCAATGGCACATTGTCAGGGCCGGCCTTTGGGGTGTGCGACCTGTGCCGACCGCACAGGCGCCACACTCCAGGGGCGCCGCCGCGGAGTCGCCGCCGCCGCAGCGACGGTCCGACGCGCCCTGCCGCCGCGGGGTCCGCCGCAGCGCGGCCCGACGCCCCTGCCGCCAGCCAGATGGGGGCACCCAGCAACCCCTCCAGAGACGACAGTTAATGCCGCCGCTGGAGGAGCAGGCTCGCAAGGGAGCAGTATCGGAGGGTCTTTAAACAGACTCCGAATACAGCTCCCTTGTGATCCCCGTGGCAACAGCTGCTGTGCGCCGGGGTTTGCTGTCAGATCCCGGCGCACAGCACTGAAGCCGCGCCCACCGCTCTCCGTGCCCTCTGACCCGGAAGAAGACAGAAGAACTAAGAAGAAGAGCGAAGAGGAGGCAAAGAAACTGAAAGAGGAAAGGTAGGAAAGCATAGAGTGACAGTGAGAGTGGATTGGTGTATATGTGTGGTTTGATATATATGTGTGGTTTGGTATATGTGTGGATTAGTATATATGTGTAGATTGGTATATATGTGTAGATTGGTATATATGTGTGGATTGGTGTATATGTGTGGCTTGGTATGCGTGTGGATTGGTATGCGTGTGTGTGGATTAGTGTATACGTGTGGTTTGGTATATGTGTGGATTAGTATATAT
>VKOC01024301.1:0-22871 GCA_009364415.1 Spea multiplicata | reverse complement strand
TTTTTTCATGTTTTGGATCGCTTGGCTATATGCACATGTAAACAAAAGAAAATTTCAGCAAATTGCAGATAATATTTTTATATATTACTTGGTTACCTAACAGAATTATTAGTCTTTAGAAGAGGCATATGTCAAAAGTTTGGTTATTTCTCTATTAGGATGGGTATTGTTTTATTCACTGTAAATTCAGTATCAACACTACTCCACTGGGTATCTTCACTGTAAATTCAGTATCAACAATATGTATGTATACATTTTATTGAAATGAACCCTTATCTCAGACTTTCTCACATACTTTAACTCTGTTTCCATTCACAGATACCACTACCACCACAATGATTTCAAAATGATTTTACCTTAACCACAGTAATGCACAAACATGCAGATCAAATCAAAATGATGTGCATGTAGATTGAAGTTCATTGCCATTACTGTTTATTACGCCAATTATTTTGTATGTCACGAGACGCCCGGGTTCATGCAGAGCTCTCTTCTCTCTGGGACAAGCATGCGATTGAACGGGCTCAAGGGGCAACGGTTTTCGTCATCAATGTTTTTCTCATAAAGAAGAAGATTGGAGAGTTCCGTCCTGTGATCAATTTGCACGCGCTGAACGCCCATGTGGTTTACCAGGACTTGATGAGGGACCTGATCAGAGTATCCCACTGAGCTGTGTAATCAAAGTTCCCACATCAAAACAAAGTCAAACACAACAAAGCGCCACAATATGACTTCATATCCCGGCGATGGGTTCATTACTTCACAAAAAGAAATAAGGTAGGTTGATTTCCTGCCATACCCTACCTCCTCTAGCCACGAACAGCAGGAAAAATGAAAAAACAGTCTGTGCCTGTAGGGTGTCATTTTATTAATAGTTAAATCAGCTGGCTACCATGCAGGAAAATTGTAAAATCAGGTCATCAGAGACACGGCCACAAGTCCCCCACAGCTGGCAAAACACCTGCAACTGGTAAAACTCCCCCAGTTAAAATAAAATAATAAAACAAACATATACATCTAGATAGAAAATATGTTAATCTTTAGTGCCTGTTCTGTGGTATAATCTGCATTGGAGGTTTAGATTTAGAACATTAGTGCCATACATAGGAAGGATTAAATATACATTAAGCATGACGTTTTTGTGCTCCCTTATAATGTCTGTCTTGTGGCGAGTAGAGCGGTTTTGATGCATGGGTTGTCAACCCAGAATAGAGGGAAATAAAAGGTTAGTGACAGAGTGAAAGGTGGGGAAATTGGTTTTTAGGTTTTTTTGTGATATTAAACCAGAGGCAGCTGGATTTCATCCAACAGGAGATGGAGTGTCTATGTGACATATGAGCCACAACCTATAGAGGTGAACAAAAGCATGGAAGGCATTTGGGGATTATAAATCAGATGTGTGCAGTGCAACAAGAAAAGAAAGATGTTTAAAGGACAGACTCATAACATTGGTGGAAAATCAGCAAGAAGAAAGTTAACCAGAGGAATGATATTGGTATTTTGTGGTCAGAGAGACAAAAGTAAAGGGAATAGGTTTTTATGCTATGTCTTCACGCTATCTGCTTCTTCTTTTCCATATGCTCTTCCTTTCTTTGTATGCTGCTCTCTTTTGATAACAATTCAGGATTCCTTTTTTTGCACATTCATGGTCGCTTCTTTACTTTTCAATGCAATTCTTCCTCAGGAATCATGGTAAATGAAATACAATTTGCAATAAATGCCCTGTGTAACGCTTGTAATTAGAAGACAAAATGTGAAAATAGTAAAACCCCAAGCAATTAATAATGTTTTAGTTTAAGTATTACAGTTGTGGGCATTCCCTATTGAAAAGCAAAATCTTTTTTTTCTCCTGCTGCAGGTAGGTTTGCTGCCAAAGTACACATTTACAGAAAGGTTGTGAAAAAGATGAAAATATAGCCAAAGAAGGGTGTTATAGCAATTTAAACTATAATTCCAATGCAATCTTCTTAGGGAGATCAAATGAAATCAATATGAAGTCATATGTGTTGTCAAAGCTGAAAAACATAAATCAAGCAGTAGTTGGTGGATTAATTGTGGCAGTTCCTGTGTAAGGTTTGCCTGGTGTGCTTTATTTTTGATCCAGGAAGACTCTGATCCCAGGGCATAGGAAACTGACCACTTTTGCAAAAATATAGGAATAGCAGTAGTACCAAGATGACAGCAAACTCTGCCTAGCAGGATACACCAGCTAAGAAGCTGTGTTCACTCCCTGGAACAACAGGAACAGCTTACACCAGCAACCTCTGCCATGGCAAACATGGAAAAAAGTATATGCTAGTCCAGGAAAGAGGCACTCACTACATAACGGAGACCTCTGAAAGTAGCATGGCTACCTTAATGCCTCTAGGCTCCGGGCAAAACTACCCCTCTGGGACCAGTAATGGGGAAGGAGGAAGAAAATCAACTCAGGGAGATAGTGGTCGTAAAGTTAAGGAAAGTGATGGGCAGGATCTCTCACCTTAAAGCAGACACCTTCAGCAAGCATAGATTCCAATCTCTGAGAAGCATCAATAGCTTCTTGGGGGAATTATAATGTCCTGTAACTTCTGTGATGATGCAGCCAGCCTTAATGCTTTAATTAACAATGACTTGCAGCTGCAGGAACCCTAGTGCTGACCAAGAAAAGCCAAGAAGGCTAAGGCAGCAACCCCTCCTCCTTTGGCAACGATACCCAGACTCTTTGGGAAGATGCATAACAAAAAGCGGAAGTGGTTGGCAAACAGGTAGGGAAACATTTAGAAAGTGAGATTGAGGGTGTGGCAGTGTGAGACAGTGAGTGACTGAGGGAACCACGCACCAAATTTAATTCTCTAATTAAAAACTTTTGGCTGAACTGAACGGGCATGGGATGAAATTTGTTGCCTGGAAATGAATGGGCCAAAAACTAACCAAGAAAATGTGTCTGATTAGTTTTTGGCTCTATTAGGATGTTGTGAGCACCATAAACATATATATATATATTATAATATATACACATACATATATATAAATGTACTTGCACACACACAATCAAAAAACATACACTTACGCACACATGTTGCCATTCTAACAGTATACACATATAATAGTAATATAATAATAATATTATACATATATATATATGTACTGTATACATATTCACTCTCTCTGATAATCCATGCAGCTCATAAATGCCCCCCTCACAGCCTCCCTCTAAATTTTTGGATTGCTTTTGGATTTTTCAGCATGACAAAAACCCTAAGCACAAGGCCAAGTAGCCCCTCCAGTGGTTACAGCAGAAAAAGGTGAAGGTTCTGGAGTGACTATCGAGCCACTCTGGGGAGATCTCAAACATGTGCTTCATGCAGGACTTTGCATGACCTGGAAGCATTTTGCCGTGACGAATGGGGAGCTATACCACCTGCAAGAATTTGGGGCCTCATAGACAACTATTACAAAAGATGACACACTGTCATTGATGCTTAAGGGGGCAATACATAAGTATTAAATACTAAGGGTATGTGGAACAGGGGTCATTTCATTTTTTTACTTTGTTGCCTTGTTTTGGAGTTAAACCAGTGCAGTGGAGTCCATTTGTGATCAACAATCTCAGCAGAACAAGAACTCTTTCAAGAATATTTCAGGGCATGATGCCATAACAAAGATTGTATAGAGTAATGTGGCATCAAGCAGGCTGACCAACCAGCACAAAGAAAATTGTTTACGTCTCTCTCCTTTCTTTTCACTCCCTCATTTCTTCTTTTTTTTTCTATCCCTCTTCTCCCTTCTCTGTCCATTCCCATTTCTTTAATCTCCACTCATTTCAATTTCTTCTTTCTCATAATCTCTATTTTCTCTCTCTCTTTCCACTTTCTTACCTCTCACTCTTTTTCTATCACTCTTTCTGCCTTCCTTTTCCCATTAGTCTTTCCTGTTTCCCCTCATTTATTCTGTCTCTTCCCCTCCCTTATTTCTTCTCGCTTCTCTATTTCATTGACCCCCTTTTTGGTTTATACATTTTCCATACTGCACTCTGAGTCTAGAGATCCTCTTGAAGGTCTTTTATGACCCTATGGTGTCTCAGTTGGCACTGTTCACATCACCAGTGGGGATCCCCTGTAAAACACAGGGGGTTTCCTAGTAGAGTCATTTCCTTTCCTAGGTGCAAAATCTAATCTCAATCTCTTACTCTTCAACCCCTAAAATGCTAATGCTTAAAGTAAATCTTGTTGAAATGTGAATCCAGAAGGTGGTAAGGACATCCCCAATTAACAATATTTCACCAAATTTCATTTTGAAATGAAAAACCTTTCAAATTGTGTCAGAACCAAAAGGTCAGGAAACTGTAGCCTGAAAGTGAATGCTCCAAAAACAAAATGAAAAAATTGTCCAAATCGATTTTGCTTACTGTGAACATGTCTAGCCAGCATTATCAATCTACCTGAACCAATCAACAGATGTAAGAGGTTGCTGAATAGAAATTGAGAGTTTTTCTGTACTTGCACATATCACCGAAATCTACAGCAGTACTTGAAAGTGAGAAATGTAAAAAATTACCTAGTTAAATACAATGTGTTTAACTTATCAAAAAACATATACTTATTGATGGGTGGTTTTGGTTGTGACTGCTATTACGTCTCCAGTCCTGTCATATCACAGTGTGAAAACCTCTAGCTTGGAAACAATAAAGCATCTTTCAATTGTATCCTGTACTTGCTAAAATATATTATGAGGTTTTTCAAATCTCAACATAATTAAATGGCTATATTTTGAGGTTCGTGTTGTAGCTTTGATTTTCCGGGCTAGGCTTAACTCCCCGTTAAACCCCAATAATGACACCACACCATAGAATATGGATAAGAAAAGGCCACAGCCAATTTTATTTATTAGAGTCATTGTCACGCCAAAACCTGAAACAATAAACATAGGTGCGTTAACAAGGACAATGACTCAAAACACCAACATGTAAATATATGCAATAAAACACCCAAGCTTGCCAAGTAATTCAGGTACCATAACCAAATACTACTTAAGGAAGGGACATACCCAGATGCCCCCACCCTGACCTGAGGTTCCCAGCACTGACAGCCAAGAACCTCCCACCAGATGTTACCAACCATTCACTTACCACCACATTAACCCACTGGATACTTGGCAAGCTGCCGCCCCACAGACTGTGACAAAACTACACAAACCAAAAAACAAAAGAAAAAAAGGGGAGCAAGGGTGGGACACGCAACCAGGTAAGCTAACCTCAAGAATGGTTCCTGAGCCCGAGAAAGCAGCCAATTATATAATCTTCCCCCAACTCCACCCCTGAAATTCCCGCCAAAAAAGACTACCCCTCCTCCGCACAACAGTCAGGGCCCACTATAGCCCGTGCTGCCCCCCCCGCGGGCATAATTTTATTTAATTTGCCTTGGCTGCAATTTGTGTACACTAAAGGAGAAATACGAAAAATAGGGTGAAAATGTTTTCCTCCTGAACTGTAAAAATAGCATTTGTTCTAAATGGGTTAAAGTGCCAAAATAAAATTTTAAAATCAGTTTTAAAATCCATGAAAACTGTACTTGTGGTGGATCTATATTGATATAGTGCGTCTTTCTTTTTAAACCCAGAGGACTCTCTTTCCAATCAGCAAGAGTTGATTATTATTCAAGCTTATACCCTCAGTCAGTTTTGAAATAATTATTCACACTAGCAAGTCACAAGATTAATTATAATAAAGCAGATGGAACTTTTCAACTTACAAAATTAGGAAGTATGCCTTTTTTAATAAACAGATAACAGAAGTCATCTCCTTTCAGTGTCTGTCAGTGTTGAATCATCTGATAAGTAGACACAGTGCAAACTTCCTAGGACAGAAGCGGCAATAGATCCTTAGGCATGATTGCATCTAACCTGCTTTTCTATCAGCATGTTGCCAGACCTATGCTGTGCACATGCCACTAAATCAGCAAGCATTTTCTATACCATTCATTTTAGGCAAATACTCAGTATCTTTTTTTTCTCTACACTCAGATAAGGCTATTCTGCCTAAAGAGTCCCATGGTGCTTTGTGTCGTTTATGCTCTTTGTATTTGATGTTACAGCAGTGTGAGTTTTCCTTCCAGTTTTCTATTCTGTTGAACTTCAGTGCTTTATAGTTATGTTATACTCAGGGACATGACACCTGCTTTCTCTCTGGCACTTTGAACCGACCAAATATATAAAAGGGTCATATATATGTAAACAATTTATACCGTTTTTTTTTATCTTTGGTTTTAAAGAAGGGAAATCATTATTTCATTTTCACTTACCCGGCAGAGGTAAGCCCTTTGGTGCCAAAGGGGATTGCAGCAGATTACTGGGGAATGTTCAAAATCCCTTTGGCAATTACTTTGAAGTCAATACTGATCTAAAATTAAGGACAATCAAATACTACCATGAAAACACTTTGACAATTTTATATGTGAAGTATATTTAAGAGAAATTAAGAGTGTGTTGGATTTTTAAAAAACAACGTGTAGAAGATATGCACATGAATTGCACATTTCTGCAACATTTACACATATGTATATACGTATTAAACATGAAACTAGTTTGTACATACTTGAGTGCGTACCAGTTTCAATGAATAAGTGTATATTCATAAACAAAGCAAGAATTGACATAACGCCTTATTTTCCCGCTTGCCAGGTGTGTAGTAGGAGTAAGGCTCCTGTAGTTAGTAGACTCGATGATAGATGACATTGTTAATAAGTTAACAATTAAAGGGGACTCCCACCATTTTATTGTTTTCAATGTCTATTGACGGGGTACATAGCAATAGGTGAGATTTATGTCACTTGAAGCAGAAGACAAGGAACATTTGCAATCCAAATGATAAGGGTAATACGTTGCCTTTTGTAATGCAACAGTGGACCACATGGTCCTCAGTCTTACATAGTTACATAGTTATATAGGCTGAAAAAAGACATGCGTCCATCAAGTTCAGCCTTTCCTATATCTGTTAATTTGTTGCTGTTGATCCAAAAGAAGGCTTCGCTCTTTCCAATTTTGCACTAACCAGGGAAAAAAAATTCCTTCTTGACCCCAAAATGGCAGTCAGATTTCTCCTTGGATCAATAAGCTGTTTCCCCATAATTAAAGATTATATCCCCGAATATTATGTTTTTCCAGGTATCCATCCAGTTGCAGTTTAAACGTCTGTACAGACTCTGATAAAACTACCTCTGCAGGCAGAGAATTCCACATCCTTATTGTCCTTACTGTAAAAAACCCTTTCCTCTGCTTTAGTCTAAATCTCCTTTCTTCCAGTCTAAACGCATGACCACGTGTCCTATGCATAGTCCTGTTTATGAACAGATTTCCACACAATGGTTTGTATTGGCCCCGAATATATTTATATAATGCTATCATATCCCCTCTGGGGCACTGTTTTTCTAAACTAAACAGATTTAAATTTGTTAACCTTTCTTCATAACTATAGTGCTCCATTCCTTTTATTAATTTTGTAGCCCGCCTCTGCACCCTTTCTAGTGCTATGATATCCTTCTTTAGAATAGGTGCCCAAAATTGCACAGCATATTCAAGGTGCGGCCTTACCATTGATTTATACAGAGGCAAAATTATATCTTTATTCCGCGACTTGATGCCCCTTTTTATACACGACAATACCTTACTGGCCTTAGCAACCGCAGACTGACACTGCACATTGTTGCCTAGTTTGTTGTCTATAACAATTCCCAAATCCTTCTCATTTGTCATTACCCCTAATTCACTACCGTTTAGGGTGTAGGTTGCTTGTGCATTCCCTACCCCGAAGTGCATAACTTTACATTTATCTACATTGAATTTCATCTGCCATTTGTGTGCCCAGTCCCCTAGTCTATCTAGATCCCTCTGCAGCACAGTAATATCCTGCTCGCCCTGTATAACTTTACCTAGTTTAGTGTCATCTGCAAACACAGAAACATAACTTTCAACGCCTATTGCCAGGTCATTTATAAATATGTTGAATAAAACTGGTCCCAGAACAGAACCCTGAGAGACACCACTTACCACTTTTGACCAGCTTGAAAATTTGCCATTTATAACAACTCTCTGTTCTCTATCTCTAAGCTAATGTTCTACCCAAGAACAAGAATTTGCATCAAGACCAATTTCCTTCAGTTTGAATACTTACCTATTGTGTGGAATCGTGTCAAACGCCTTGGCAAAATCCAAGTAGATTACATCATAATCTGGGCTATACTCATTATTGTCATTATTGTTTAACCATTTAAACTTTACTTCAAGAAAATACACAAAACACTCTGCTCTTACAGATATCAAACAATTGCAAACACCACACAGATTTATCTAAAAATTGTTAAATGTATGAATAGCACAATTATTGGCACCCCTATGAATTCATGAGAAAAATATATTTGATGTATATTCCCATTGATATTTTACATTTATAGTACACCTCGGTGACTACGAATAGGAAACTGTTCAACCATGACTTCCTGTTTCACAGGGGTATAAATATTAGGGAACACATAGGCCAAATTTCCTTTAGTCATTCATCACAATGAATGGGGAAGTTTAAACGGGATTGGGTTCTATGGTGAGATGAAACCAAAATAGGGCTTTTTGGCAATGGTTTTTTTTAGGGCTTTTTTCATGCCCACGGTTAAATATGGTGCTGGCTCTTTAATGTTTTTGGGACAGATGGACTGGGCATCTTGTTAGGATACATGTGATCATGGACTCAAAATTGGTTTACTGACCTCAAACTAAAAGGTTTATCATGGCGATCTCAGTCCCCTGACTTGAGAAGTGGATGAAGAAAGAGGACACAAGGAGCAGATGAAGACAGTGACAGAGAAGCAGTCGACGGATGAGGTAGGGAGACAATCAGAGAGAGCGTGTGAGTGAGAGAGTGTTCGGACAACAGATTTCCTTTCCAGCTCTTTTAGTTCAAAAAACAAAATCTGTTGTCTGAAAAAAAGAATGTCATTATTTTTGGGGGGTAAGTTCTTGTAGATATGGAAGAGATATTTTTGAGCTATTCTTGGTTTTGTGCCTAAAAACTTTACATTTCCTGCTATTTTGCTATTGCTCAGACTTACTGCACTTACAGCAAGTTTATGGCTAATCCTAAAACAAATAACAAAAGACCACCCCCAGATGCCCTGAATCCACAATCTAGAAAAATCTGCTAGAAACATCTGAAGATGTTCAGGAATCCTGCAGTTTACCTCATTCAGGATCAGAATCATCTGTCGCATCCAAGGTTCTAGGGATGGAAGATCACCTTTTGCTCGGCTGCTTCCTTGGAGCTTGGATGCAGCATAGATGACCCGTTGCTTTCGGAGGTCATAACTACACTCTGTGTGCTTTTCTCCTTGCAGAACTAAGAAACTAAGTCTATTTAATTCTATTTACATTTATTTTATTTAAAATTAAGATCACATTTCTAAAAACAATTTATTTATTTAAAGTATTATTTAATCTTTCTTTTAGTATAAAAATAATAAAACCAAATTATGTATTGTTCATAATATTTTTTTCTTCATCAAAACCCCATCTCAAGTTGTTCCATCGTGTCTTGCGATAACATGATATTAAGTTGTCATGGCACCAGACTAAAAGTACAGCTCATTTTGAGAAGTCTAAACACAATATCACCACTTCCAAAAAAAACACTTAAAATAAGGGAGAATGTGTAAATGTGTCTTGTTATCATGGCAATGAACAATTAATGTATGATGAGAACCTAATCATAAAGCAGAATTAATACGCATGCAACCTCAACTCAAGCCAGAATGGGTACTACATTTCTGATGTATGTCCTATTAAAAAGACAGTGATAGAGACATTGGTACATATACTGCTATTTATATATATTCAGGGCAATTGTAATTACCCAGTTATAATACACAGTACCAGCATGGAATACACAGCTAAAAAGATCACTAGATGAACCATATAGTGATGTTTATGTACATTTTTTAAGGTGTAGTTTAGAGGCAAGCAGTCCAGTTGTGTGGAAAAGGAAGTTCACTCTCTGGGTACACCCGCCAGACGTTGCATCCTTCTGTCCATAGCTACCAGGAATACAGAACTTTAATCGTCAGGCGGAAATAGCATAGAAGACAGCAGGAAATACCGCTTCTCTGGAACCTCGGTGGCACTGTAACATAGCATTACACTGCTTTAATGTCCTGACAAGGACAGCACCAAGGCTTACCCCCAATAACAAGTATACAATAACAGAAATTGACTTTATTGGGAACAGCTCAGATATTCATACAGACAATATAGTTGGATCGGTATATACCATCAACTACCAACAACAGGTTGGCATCTCCACACAGTTCTATGGTACAGTTCTATGTTCCAAAAAGCAACTTGATCCGACCTTGGAACCCGAGCGACAACGTCGGAAACGTCACTGGGAATAGTCCGGGCGGTAGGCGGGCCAGATTTCCATAGCCATAAAGCCCCAGTCCTAAAGATGTGTAATAAAACCAAGGTTCCCAAATGAGCTCCCTCTCCATAGCCACCACCGAGTGTTGCCCACCACGAGCATTGAAAAGAGTGATGCAGTTCAAATTGTCAGTGAGCATCTCTGCGCTTCCTAGCCGCTGCACAGTTCCATGGATTTGTGGTAAGGTCCTAGACAGGTGTCTGGAGTATTTCTAGCCATGAGGAGCCCCCATAGCCGGCTAGTTCATGGGAGTCTGGTTAGGGCAGACCAGACAGGATGTTCCGGTCACCTTGTGCCCCCCAATGAGCACAGGATGACTTGGCAGGCAGACAAGAAGTCTCCCCAGGACTCCATCAGTGCCCCCTCAAATCTACCCCATTTGTCCTCAGCCTCTATAAAAGTGCAAAACCATCTGCCAATCTTCCCAGAGGTGGACATCTCGCCAAATTCACCCCAAGGTAAGATTGCAAAAAAAAACCCCAAAAGTTACTGTACATGTCAGACTCTATAGGTCTCAGTTAGCATGTTAAATATTCTAGCAGTACAATTAGAAAAAGACCGAACAAGTATGGTTTGCTTGGAAGGGTTGCCGGGACAAATCCTCTTTTCTCTAAAAAGAGCAATACAGCATGCCTTAGGTTTGCAAAGTTGCATCTCAACAAATCACAAGACTTCTGGAACAATGTATTTTGGACAGACAAGACCAAAGTGGAGATGTGTGACCATAATACACGGCAGCATGTTTGGTGAAAACCAAACACAGCATGTCAACACAAAAACCAACTGTCAAGCATGGTGGCGGAGGGGTCATGAATTGGTCTTGTTTAGCAGCCACAGGACCTGGGAACCTTGCCCTCATTGAGTCGACTATGAACTCCTCTGTATACCAAAGTCATCTAGAGTCAAATGTGAGGCTATCTGAAAGACAGCTAAACCTTGGCAGAAATTGGGTCATGCAACAGGACAATGATCCAGAGCACACCAGCAAATCTATAACAAGATGTTGCAATGGCCCAGTCAAAGACCAGACCTCAACCCGATTGAAATGTTGTGGCGGACGTTAAGAGAACTGTGCATAAACAAATAATAACATACAAGAATCCCAAAACACCTCTCACACATAATTCCATCATATGAATTTCATGGTGTATATTAAGACCATGTCATTAAACTAGGGAAACGCCTCATAAATTGTATACTTAGAAAAAAATGAGTTCAAAACAAGCCCTTCAAAAATGAAATATGTATCTTTATTATAAAAAAATCTAAAAACACATACAGCACTCAAATATTGGACAAAAAGATCTCTTAGAAACAAATCCGAGCATATGAAGGTACTAAAGTTGCATATGTAAAGTAGCCTGTATGCACTGTCAATAATGTAAGTTTCACGTCTTACCCAGGCTGTGGAGCTGCATATCTCGCTCTTGCTTCAGTTGCCCTGTTTTGCTTCAATCCATTCCTGGATTTCCTTTTGCTCTGTTCTGATCTTCCATTCCTTGCTTCTGCTTCAGCTCTTTGCTTCAGCTCTGTTTCCTTTATAAGGTGTGCCCCACGCGTGTGTCCTGTTTGTCTCAGTCTGCAGTCTAAAGGTATGTCTTAGTGCTATGTGTTTGGATTACATGTTTGGTTTGTTTCGTACCACTGTCAGCAGGGATTAGCGTTAGGACCCACCGTCATTGGAGTACTTTGGCGTAGTGGTGGGCTAAGCATACTATGGCCATAAGATGTGACGGAATCTCCAATAGTTATCAAACTGTCCTAGGCTAGTTTCTGTATTTATGTGTGTCAGTCTGTGATGTAACCTGTGGGGTGTCCTGACCTGTCCTGTCCTGTATCCCTGGTAGCGGGGTGTCCTGTCTTGTTCCATGTAGTGCCCTGTATTATGTATATCTTGTCTGGTGATGTCTAATCTTGCGTATTCCTTGTCTTGTTCCATGTAGTGCCCTGTATTATGCATATCTTGTCTGGTTAAGTTTATTCCTTGTCTTGTGTCCTGTATCATGTATATGTTGTCTGTTATGTTTCTTGCCTGGTCTCCCTATCCCTTGCTTGTTATATTTCTTCTATAAACTCTGCTTAGCTTCCACACTCCCTGCCTGCAGCATCCTGCGCATGAGTCTTGTGCAATGTCTCATGCCTGTTCCAGGGTGCTTGCAGGATTTATCTTCGTTCTGGACTACATCCGCTGCTATATTAGGGCGCTGGTATCTGGCTGCACAACCCTAGATGCTCAACAACCGGGTGAGTGCAGTCGCCCTGCACCAGGCCCTGTCCTGAGACTCCGCTACTGCATGCTGAACTCCATCTTTGGGTGAGCTGGGTCATTACAGTCGTCCATATGGACCCGGTTTCCTGACAGTAAATAGCAATAAGGAGTTGACACCTCAATTACTCTCTATGGAGCAAACGTGGTAACACAATAACCTTTATCCATTATAACACGCCATCACATTCCAACTTATATCGTGCGTAAATTCGTATTAAGTTCACATACCTTCTGATAGCCACCTTCTGGCTACCTTCTGATAGCCACTAAAAGGTATTACTATGAAGTGATACACTGCTTACCCATTGTGTAAGTATGACCTTCACTTCCCCTAAAGAAATGCCTGAAAAACTCAATAAACTAAAGCAATGTTGTTAAGAAGAGTGGGAAAAAATCCTCTACAACCATGTGAGAGGCTAATAAAGTAAAGAAAACAATTACTTCAAGTTACTGCTAATAAAGGTGGTTGTACAAGCTATCGAATCATAAGTTGTAGTTGAAATTTTTCACACATGGCTTCTCCATTTTGGCTTTATTTTTATTGAATAAATCATGGCATGATGTAATATATTATGTGTTGTTGTTCAACTAAGGTTGTATGTACCCAATTTTTAGACCTGCTGATGAACAGATGTCTTGATAAATAAAACAATATAATTCAAAGACTTCCGTTTTCACACGACTGTAGATGGGGATCTTGCATAATGTAGAATTATTTCTCAGGTAAGTTTCAATAAATCTAATTAATTTAACAATGCTTTATACAAGACCAACTCGGCTCTTTCTGAAGCAGATGATCGCTAAGGTTGGCTTTTCATAATGAAACCGAAATTCTCTTGTAAACTAGTAACACGCTGGTACCCTAGAAATACAACAACATGAGCTGTGTACGCCCTTGCTGGTGAGACTGCGACGAACGTCACTGCAGAAAGCAATGGGAACAGGCTGCAGCCTTGCGGAATGCGCCTGACAAACCCCTAGAGTGCAAGCTACTTATGTTATATGTACAAGGCAAAGTTGGTCTCCATGGCCAGCTACGTATGATATACGTAGTGCCACTTTTCACCCTCCCCAGTCCAATGCCCTTTTCATAGTTGGCTTAGTTGACAATTTTATTCCTCGAGTTCTTGAAACCTTATAGGCAAGGTAGGTGCCAGCCTAAAATGCAGATGTGCCAGGGGCTCCTCCTCTTCGGACAACTGGACTGCACGCTGCTGGAGGTGCAGGCCAGTTGGGAAAATCTTGAATCTTCCTCTAACTGCACAAAATAAACGGAACGTGATGTTTGTTCATGATAACCTCACGTGTTAATGCTTACTCATGATGCTGCAGGCAGTTGATGCTGAGTGCCGGGATATGGCATCATATTTGGGCACTCAGCACTGAAGCTGCGCGCCTTACAAGAGCATTAAAACTGAGTAGAAGATATCTCACACCCCCACCACAGGACCAAGGTAAGAGATGGAGAGAAAGGGGGTAATATAGGATAGACAGTAAGAAAAAGAGAGCTAAAGAGAAAGATTTAGGAAGGGATAATGAGACATGGGGACGAAGAGGAGAGAAATGAGAAAGAAGGTAGATAATGAGAAAAGGTAGAAATAAAGAGAAATGGGAGAGGTAAAAAAGAAAGGGGAGAGGTAGGGAGAAAAGGGAGAGACAAAGTGAAATAGGAGTCGATTTAACAACAATCCAATCCTTTAACCCTTTCAGTCCCCTATAGACGTACTCAACGCATCTCAAGAAACACATATGGATGTACTGGTACATCCTGACTTTCTTGCAGCGGACACATCCAGCAGCTGACGTCACCCGGAAGGTCATCGGAGGACAGGATATCCCCTGCAGGTCGGGTGTATACGCCATGTGACAGGGAGTTCCAAACGGATGGCTGTTGAACCATACACAGCCCTAATAGCAAAAAGACCAAGATACTTAGGGTTGAGTTTCTTAGCAGGACCCGGGAGTTTTATGTGTGAGGACGAGAGCCAGATCTTTTCACCTACTTGGTATGTTGGTGCAGGTTTTCTCCTTTTGTCCGTGTATGGTTTATAATCCTGTTGTGCCTTTTTGAGATGATGTTGTAATGTAAGGAATCCCTGTCGAAGAAGTTGGGGGAACGGTAGAGGATCGGGGCAAGTCTGCAAGGAAAACCGTATCATAACCGTAATTGGCTTTAACCCCTTCAAGACCGGGACGTACTTGGTACTTCCGGGTCAAAGGTCACTGGCAGACCGGGACGTACCAGGTACGTCATCGATGATACGCGATCCAGCGTCGCTTTGAACGCTGGGATCGTGAGGGGCGGCTGCTACTTAGCGCTGGATATCCCCAGCGATCCGTAGCAGCCACTCCCCCTCAATTCCGTGCACGTGATCGCTTTGCAGCGAATCACGACACGAATTTAAATATTTAAAAAAAAAACTGCGGGCTTCAAGTGAAGACCCAGTTTTCCAATGCCGGTCCAGAAGGGGTTAAACGGTGACAACCCAATGGAGTATGGCCGGTCCGGAAGGGGTTAAAAGGTGACAACCCAATTGAGTATGAAATTGATTATTATAGGCAAATTCAGCATTTGGTACCAAGTTCCTCGGTGGTGAGAAATATAACAACGTAGGTATTGTTCTAACACTTGATTAGTCCTCTCTGTCTGTCCGTTAGTTTGCAGGTGATAAGCTGAAGATAACAACTCTTTTGAGTTGTAGACCCAGGTATAAAGTGTCCCAGAATCGAGAAGTAAATTGTACTCCTCTATCAGATAGAACCGAATGAGGTACTCCATGCAAACGATATAATTTGTAAACAGGTCAGCCGTTTCTGCACCTGTGGGTAAGTAGTGCGCTGGAACAAAATGGGCCATCAACCACTACCATAGTGGTATTGTTTTGTTGAGATGTGGGTAGCTCAACTATAAAGTCCACCATGATGGTCGTGTTGGTACCGCTAGAGATTGTAGAAGACCAGTGGCCTTTGTCGTCGAGATGACATCCGATGGCTTCAACTTTTTTGGGATCCATCTTAATACAACCCGGTGTGTTGATGAAACCAAGATATTCGATTTTGGTTGTCTCAAAAGTGCATTTTTTCTAGTCCAGGAAATCCAAAAACAGATATCAGCAAAACAGGTATCAGCAAAGTTCAGGAAAGGGCTTGAACAATCAGGTAATGATGTATAGGTGGGTTTCAACAGTCTGCCAAAACAAAGCTCTTCCCACCAGCTTTTTTACCATTCTGGCTCTTTTGCTATTACTGACCAGCCTAATACAATTTTCTGTTACCTTCAATAATTCAACTTCAAAAATCCCATTTTTCCTGGACTCCATTTTAATGGCCCCAGTCAGCTTTTCTAAAATCTAAAACTTTTGTTTTTGTGTGGTGTGTCACTGTTTGTATATTAAATCACAGAGACTGATGATCACTAGATTCCAAACTTTCACCTACAGTAATATCTGTTAACAAGTCTCTATTTTTGAACACTAAATCTAATATGGCCTTCCTAAAACTTCTTGTTTTAAAGATAATCCCAGTAGGGAGTTAAGAAGATCTGCACTCTGGGCACAACCAGCTACTTTGGTTTTCCAGTTCACATCAGAGAGATGTCATTTTAGCTGTTTCCTCAATTAGTAGATTATCTGGCCGTTCTACTGGTCCAGGGGGCCTATAACTTACACCTACATGTTATACTGTATGTTTACCAAATTGTAATATAGCCCAAACTGACTCTACGTTCTCCTGACCAACTTGTGCTAGGTTACATTGTCCTCTAGGGTAATAAAAATGTCTCGTGAAATCAATGGAACATCCGGACACTTTATTGCATGCATAATTCACTTTAGCAGGCAGCAAACAAACAGAAATTATAAAAACCATACAAAACAAAAAAATCCTAGCTCATGAGAGCTCTTTCTAACAAGACGTCCCTTACTATCAGAGTTTACACTAAAACAAAAAAAAAACACACAGGCTTCACCAACCTTATATAACTATCAATTTGCCAGCACTCAGAAAGCCTCCTTGCTTCTGTCTACCAGCCAAGATTTTATTATACTCACTGCAGCTAGCTACTTGCAGCTGAGCCGTTCTTTGGAGTCAGCCTGAACTCCTGGCCTGGATTCTCCAGTTCTGTGTAAACTGTTGGGTGAAGCACCGGCCCAACCTACTCTCCGTATGGTCCACCACCCAGGGGCCTATATTTAATGATATTCTTATGAGTTCTTTTGCACACAACCCATACTCCCCCCCCCCCGGGTCAATATCATACCCCTCTCTACAAAACCTAGAGATACACGGTATCAGAGACAACACCCTGCACCTTATCACAAGGGCCACCCCTCCCCCTTTTGCCCTTCCTGTCTTTTCTATATAAAGAGTACCTTGGTATTGCTACATCCCAATTATTTTTCTCATTCTACCATGTCTCAGTAACACCCACAAAATCAACACTCTCAGTTGAATCTTATTCCCTAATCTGCGAGAATTTGTAGACATGACCTGAAACTTGTCATCTAACATGCTACAGACGCATTCCATCTTTGTTTTGGGGTGAAAAATGTATGCTTCTCCCTATTATCTGTACAAACCAAGCCCCCACATCCACTAAAACACCTTCCCGTTCTATACTTTCTAGCCTGGTATTTATTGCCCCCCCATTCCTAGTTTAAAATCTCCTCCAACTGTCTAGCCATTCTCTCCCAAAGCACATTGGACCCTCTTGCATTCAGGAGCAATCCCTCACAACTATACAGGTAACTATTTTACCCCAAAGCAAAATCAGCCATGCATTTAGCTGGCTTATATCCCGCTGTCTTTCTGGTGTAGCACATGGCACAGATAGTATCTCCGAGAATATTACTTTAGAGGTCCTTTTTTAATCTTACTCCCTGAATCTCTAAAAATACCTTTTAGGACTCTTCATCTTCCTCTTACCTTTGTCATTTGTGGCAATGTGCACCAAGACAGCTGGATCCTCTCCAGCATTTCCTAATAACCCGTCCACTCTATCTGCAACATGCTGAACCCGGGAGACAACAAACCATTTGGTTGCTGCGATCAGAGCCACAGATTACCCTGTCTGTTCTCTCAATTATAGAATCCCCTACCACCAAAACCTGTCTGGGCTTCCCTTCCTTTTGGCTCCCTTGTACACTGGATGAGCCACTCTCCCAACTGTTAGGGAGCACAGTTTTTTCAACAATCCCATATCTCAGTCTGCCTTCCCAACATGCTCACTTAAATGGACAAAGTTGCTGGAATAGAAAAATTCTGGACTGGCTTCCCTCTTCCTTTTGCCTGGAGGCAGAATAAATAGAAATGGGATAGATGAGATACATAAAACGGGAGGGGTAAAGAGCATGAGGGAACAAAGAAAACGAAAAGGGAAAATGATGGTACAAATAGAGAGAGATAAATAGGAAGAGGAGAATAGATAAAGGGAAATGGGAGGAGAGATAAACAGAAATAAAATAAGAGATAAAAAAGAAATGGCGAAGATATATGAAAAAAAGAGTGAGTAAAAGTGAAAGGGGAGCAGAGAGAAGAGGAAGGGGAGAGATGAGATAAATAATGAGAAAGGGGAGGATCAAAGAAAAAGGGAGAGATGGGCACAAAGGGCAGAGATAATGAGATGGAGGAGAGACAATGTCTTTGTGTTTTGAAAGTACAATATGTCCAAGTGCAAGCAAGTATCTGAATGCAAGGGCAAGGGTAAGCCAGCATGTTGCGGTTTAGGGGCACTTGTGAATATGTATGTTTATATGTATGTGTGCATGGGCAGGTGTTAGTGTTTATGGGCAGGCATTTGTAAGGGTAGTTGATAACTATTTTGAGAATCCATTAGTTTCTTTTTGAGCCTAAAGAGCATATAATGAATAAAGGGTGAGCCTGACTGAGAGGAGACCTGAGACTCCGAGAGAAGGCCACTGTGGGTGCAATCTAGGTTCTGGGTAAATCCTGTGTATGCAAGTCCTCTGTCTGTAGGTACTCTGGGTGATGGGACAGGTACTGTGGGTGCAATCTGGTTGCTATGGGAAGTCATTATGTGTGCAATATCATGTGGATGAAACCTGGGTGCTGAAGCAATTCCTATGGATGCAACCTGGTGAGCAAGTGCTGTGGATGCAATCTGGGTGCCGGGACATGTCCTGTGGATGGAATCTGGGTGCTGGGATAAGTCCTGTGGATCCAGTCTGGGTGCTGCAGAAGTACTTGTGTAGAGGAGGAGGTAGGGAGACATTGAGGGTGAGGATGAGAAAGTGTGAGAGAGCGTAAAAACTTCCATTATCCCATCATAGCTTCCCATTAGAAAGGGCTAGATATCCTTGTATGTGTGTTTGGTTTAAATCCCAAATCCTTAAAACAATTGATGACAAAATGGCTGGGGAAACCTTTTGGAAGACTGTTCCAGTTGTAAGCATATACAAATACATATAGAAACTGAAACCCAGAGGCTACTTATCTAATCAGAAGGGAAAAAAAGCTTACTTGATACAAATATAACAAAAGCATTGCTGTAAAAATCAATACCAACCCTGAAGAATGTGACACCAAGATGTATAGCTACATGCAACAATCAATGGTGTACACTTTTCAATGTCTTGAATACATTTCTTACAATAGTGAATGAAGTAGCTGAAACATGTGAAACATGACTAGTTTAAAAAAAAATGACAATATCACTAGTTAGAAGTAATATTTTTGCAGAAATATTACATATGACCAACAATGATTAACGGAAGTATGATACCAGATGAACTGGGCTAATCACATTCTATAAACAGTGTTTTTAACCGCAAAAATAAAGTGGTGGTATAAAACCCTAATGTCTTGCTCCTCCGGTAGGCCCCCACTCCGTTGGGGACCGGGAATCGCAAATTGCGGACTATCTGCAACGCACGATTCGTGTGCGCATCTCTGCTGAGGACGCGGCGGGGTTGGATGCCCCTATTACCCTCCCGGAGTTACTCTTAGCCATCCGGTCGTCTCCGACCGGGAAATGCCCCGGCCCTGATGGGTTTCCCCTTAAATATTATTCAGGGTTCCGCGAACAACTGGGCCCACGGTTTGTTGAGGCCTTTAACTCAATTCTGCGGGGTGATCGCATCCATGCCCACACCCTATCCGCCTCTGTCACTCTTATCCCCAAAGCAGGCAAAGACCCCGAGAATTGTGGCTATCGGCCGATTTCCCTCCTTAATTCGGACCTCAAGCTTTTTGCCAAAATTCTAGCCACCCGGCTCAAGCCTTGCATGCCGAAGCTCGTGCACCCTGACCAGACGGGGTTCGTTCCGGGTCGCGAGGCTAGAGACAGCACCATTCGCGCTGTGAACCTCCTCCATTTTGCCAAGCGCTCCTATCTTCCGACTGTCTTCCTCTCCACGGATGCCAGAAGGCCTTTGATAGGGTCGACTGGACCTTCCTGTTCGCTACCCTCCGGCGCATGGGCTTTGGCCCCGGCCTGCTGACTTGGCTCCAGTCACTCTACGCATCCCCTACGGCTCGCCTTTGTATCAACGGCTCTCTCTCGGTGCCCCCTGTCGCCCCTGCTGTTTGTGCTCTCCTTGGAGCCCCTGCTACAGGCCATTCGCTTGAACCCGGACGTACAGGGTCTGACGGCGGGGGGGTCCGGCCACAAGGTCTTGGGCTATGCCGATGACCTTCTGTTCACTATCACCCACCCTCGTTTATCCTTGCCGATCGTTTTGAAGGAGCTTTCTGATTACGGGAAGCTTTCTAATTTTAAAATAAATATGTCTAAGTCAGAGATTCTCAATGTCAGCCTACCCCCAGCGGACAGGGACTCCCTGGCTGCTTCCTTCCCTTTCAAGTGGTGCCCTTCCCAGCTGAGATATCTGGGTGTTTGGCTGACGGATGACTTCTCTCGCCTCTTTAGCCTTAACTTCCCTCTCTTGGCATCGATTAGATCTGACCTGCTCAAGTGGTCAAGACTTAGGGTCTCCTGGTTGGGTAGGGTTAACACCATCAAAATGAATGTTATGCCTCGCCTTCTCTACCTGTTTCAAACCTTGCCAATCTCCGTCCCGCCCTCTTTCTTTTCATCTGTCCGTTCCGCCTTTCTCCGTTTCCTGTGGGGCCCTCGTTCATGACGCATCGGTTTCGCTACGCTGATCCTCCCTAAATCTACGGGTGGCCTCGCCCTGCCCTGCCCGAGGTCGTTCCGGGTCGCGAGGCTAGAGACAGCACCGTTCGCGCTGTGAACCTCCTCCATTTTGCCAAGCGCTCCTATCTTCCGACTGTCTTCCTCTCCACGGATGCCAGAAGGCCTTTGATAGGGTCGACTGGACCTTCCTGTTCGCTACCCTCCGGCGCATGGGCTTTGGCCCCGGCCTGCTGACTTGGCTCCAGTCACTCTACGCATCCCCTACGGCTCGCCTTTGTATCAACGGCTCTCTCTCGGTGCCCCCTGTCGCCCCTGCTGTTTGTGCTCTCCTTGGAGCCCCTGCTACAGGCCATTCGCTTGAACCCGGACGTACAGGGTCTGACGGCGGGGGGGTCCGGCCACAAGGTCTTGGGCTATGCCGATGACCTTCTGTTCACTATCACCCACCCTCGTTTATCCTTGCCGATCGTTTTGAAGGAGCTTTCTGATTACGGGAAGCTTTCTAATTTTAAAATAAATATGTCTAAGTCAGAGATTCTCAATGTCAGCCTACCCCCAGCGGACAGGGACTCCCTGGCTGCTTCCTTCCCTTTCAAGTGGTGCCCTTCCCAGCTGAGATATCTGGGTGTTTGGCTGACGGATGACTTCTCTCGCCTCTTTAGCCTTAACTTCCCTCTCTTGGCATCGATTAGATCTGACCTGCTCAAGTGGTCAAGACTTAGGGTCTCCTGGTTGGGTAGGGTTAACACCATCAAAATGAATGTTATGCCTCGCCTTCTTTACCTGTTTCAAACCTTGCCAATCTCCGTCCCGCCCTCTTTCTTTTCATCTGTCCGTTCCGCCTTTCTCCGTTTCCTGTGGGGCCCTCGTTCATGACGCATCGGTTTCGCTACGCTGATCCTCCCTAAATCTACGGGTGGCCTCGCCCTGCCCTGCCCGAGAACTTATTATCGTGCCTGTCATTTGCTGCGCATCGTGGAGTGGACCCGCTCTCCGGCCCACAAACAGTGGGTGGGAGTCGAGAGCGCGCTGCTGGGCCTCCCGATCTCCTCCCTGCCCTGGCTAGCTGTGGATACGGCGCGTCGTCTTGCCTCACCTCACCCCTTCCTGTGCGCTACGTTGCGGGTCTGGCACTCCCTGCTACGCACTACACGGCTTTCTTCTGTCCCCTCCCCACTCACCCCACTCAAGGATAACCCTGACTTTCCCCCTGGGTTGGGTCTCAGTCTTTTTCCCGCTGCAACTCTGGGTGGTGTCCCGAGATTCCGGTCCTTCGTGACCCCTGCGGGGCTTAAGCCCTTGGATCAACTTGTCGGTCAGGGGCCGCCCTCCCTGATGGATAGGCTTCATTACCTGCAGCTGCGTCACTTTTACCGCTCCCTGGTGCGGCAGCATAACGTGTTGCGTGACCTCACCCCTTTCGAGTCCCTGTGTGTGATGGATGCCCCTCTATCCCACGGTATCTCCAAGCTATACAGCCTTCTCCAGTCCGCCCTGACTCCCTCTCCCCCTGCTTTAATGAGACGGCGCTGCAGGTCGTCCTTACTGAGGAACAGTGGAGCAAGGTGTGTATCTTCGCACATCGTTGCTCCCTCAGCGCCAGGGACCAGGAGATGTCTTATAAACTGCTGGCTCAGTGGTACCGACCGCCTTCGGTGTTGTCGCGCTTCCGGCCTGGGACGACGGATGAGTGCTGGAGGTGCGGGGAGTCCCCGGGCTCTCTCTGGTGGAGCTGCCCCCGTATCGCCCCCGTATCGCCCCCTTCTGGTCCTCCGTGCACGCTTGTGCTCAGTCCCTCACTGACGAGGTCCTCCCCTTCTCTCCGGAGTTCTACCTCCTACAACATATGACGTCCTCCTTCTCCTGGTACAAAAAGTCGGTTGTTAGGCACCTGATCACGGCCGCTAAGGCCCTCATACCTCTACACTGGGGTGATCCCTCCCCTCCCTCCTTTCGGGAATGGTTCCTCAGGGTGGAAAGTAAGCGCTCCTTGGAGGAATTGGCCCTGTCGGCTTCGAATGCGGTTGAGAGATATTAACGCACATGGTACC
>VKOC01024300.1:0-29477 GCA_009364415.1 Spea multiplicata | reverse complement strand
CCTGGGTTCCACCACTTACACATCCATGCCACACACACTCATTCATATACTCATTCATTCACAGATTCATTCCCTCAATCACGCATACTCATTCAAACACCCTCCCCCACCCCCTTACCTGCACTGCAGCTCTGGATGCCGCTCACAGACTTCAGCAGGGGGCGCGGCTTCCCTCTGCGTTCTCTTGTACTCCACAGAGGAAGCAGGACTGGAGCAGAGTCATGTGATATCACGTACATTCACGTGACTCTGCTGGGTTCCGGTTCCTCTGTGCAGTACAAAAGACCCTCCCACAGGTATGTAGCAGGGCTCTTGTTGTGGCAGGGTTCGAGGTGCGGCCCGCGTAAGATCGGTTGCCCTGGCTGGTCTCGTGGGCTGCATTTGGCCAGCGGGCCACATGTTGGACGCCCCTGATATGGTGTGAAGTAATCCCCAACGTTTATGCCTTAGGTAGGTGTTTTGTTAATGGCATTTGCTGGGTGTAAGAAATCCATGCTTTCTTTATTCTAAATATACAGTACATTCAGAGTCAGATACAGTACATTCAGATAAAACATGAGTGACAGAAACATGTACTGGCAGGGTTCAAAGCAGGTCGGAAGAGCCCTTTCTGAACTATTTTGAATAGCCACAAGGAGCATATGTCACGCTCTACCCAGGCTGCAGAGCTGCATGTCTTGCTGTGGTCCATTTCTGGATTTCTGTATGTTCTGTTCTGAACATCTGATTCCTTGTTTCCAGTCTTGCACTTTGCTTCAGCTCTGTTTCCTTTATAAGGTGTGCCCCATGCTTGTGTTTTGTTTGTCTGTCTGCAGTCTACAGGTATGTCTCTTTAATGTGTGTTTGGATTTCATGTTTAGTTTGCTTAGTACCTCTGTAGGCAGGATTTAGCGTTAGGACCCACCGTCAGTGGAGTACTTTTGTGTAGTGGTGGGCTAAGCATACTATGGCCATAAGATGAGAGATCCCGACAAATAGTTTTCATATAGTCCTAGGCTAGTTCCTGTATTTATATGTGTCAGTCTGTGATGTAACCTGTGGGGTGTTCTGTCTTGTATCCCCGGTAGAGGAGTGTCCTGTTCATGTCGTCGGATCTTGAGTATTCCTTGTCTTGTTCCCTGTTGTCCCCTATATTATGTATTTCTTGTCTGGTTATGTTTCTTGCTTGGTCTGTCACCCTTGCTTGCTATGTTTCTCCTGGACCCTGCTTAACTTCCATACTCTCAGCCTGCAGCATCCTGCACATGACTCCAGTGCTATGTCTCATGCTTGCTCCATGGTGCCTGCAGGATATCTCCTGGTTCTGTCATCATCTGCTGCTATGTCAGGGCGCTGGTATGTGGCGGCACAACCCTAAATGCCCACCGTGCTGGAGAGTGCTGCCACCCTGCACCAGGCCCTGTCCAACTCCGTTACTGCACCATAACTCCAGAACACAATCTTTGGGAGATGTGGGTCTTTACAGTCGTCTGTATAGACCTGATTCATGACAGTATATCAGGAACATATCAGGTTCATGTTACCATTCAGTGAAACAGAAGCTGTCCGCACAGTGTGCAAACTGACATAGAGAAAGCTGAAGGAGCGGTGATGTGTAAGTGTCTGTGGGATTTATGTATATGTGTTTGCATTTTTGTATGTATGTGAGCATGAGTGTGTGAGAGTATGGCTGTATGCTTGTCTGTGTGAGCACGGCTATGAAATTGTATGTCTGTGCGGGCATGGATGTGTAATTGTGTGTGTGTGTATGGGACAACTTGGCCTTGTGCTTAGGGTCAATGTTGTGCTGGAAAGTCCAACAGCTTGTGTGAGCATGGATGTGCACGTGTGTGTGAGCATGGATGTGTACTTGTGTGTGACTATGGATATGAAATCTAAATACAGTTGTGCTCAAAAGTTCACATACCCTTGGCGAATGGGTAATATATGTACCATTTTTAAATGGGACAATCTTAAAACTAAACATAAAGAAAAAAATGAACCCTGTTCAAAAGTCTGTGTATACTTTATACCTGCCTTTTGCATCAATGACAGTGTCCAGGCTAGGAATACACCGAAATATTGGTGACTAAAACATATCGCCCGAAAATGGCATCGAGCCACTCTGGGGAGATCTCAAACATGCGGTTCATGCAAGACGACCAAAGACTTTGCATTACATGGAGGCATTTTGCCATGAAGAGTGGGCAGCTATACCTGATTGAACAGTAGTTACTGGCATTTTCAAGCCTTTGATATCTTTCTATATCACTTTCCAACTTTATAAAGTTCCATTACCTTCTTACACAGGTCTTTTGACAGTTCTGTACTGCTCCACATGGCTCAGTATCTAGCCTGCTCTGTGCATCCACGTGAGAGCTAACAAACTCGTTGTCTATTTATACACAGGCACTAATTGTAATTTAACAAGCCACAGGTGTGGGAAATGAACCTATATTTGCCATTTTAACCTGTGTGTGTCACCTTGTGTAAACTTTTGATCAGGGCCATTTGGGTGATATCTGTAAGCATTATGCTTTTAAAAGGAGCCAGACAACTATGTGATAATAAATGGATCACTAGCCTTAAATAAAAGATAGTTTTTTGGCATGACCAGTCATATTTTCATAATCGATGCCAGCATTTCACAAATATTGCCAGGGTATGCAAACTTTTGAGCACGACTAGCTTTGAAGATGAAAAACCTAGATACAAGAACAGCATCATGAAGTCAACTAATACAATATTACAGACTCAAAACCTGTGTGGAAACAGGCGGACTTAGACGTCCATCCTGGAAGATGCCAAAGATCATGGGACAATACACAGTGATGACGGCAGCCAGGAGGCAGGTCCCTGACACACCCTAAAAGTTTTCATGGTTCATACTGTCATAACTGTCTGAACAAAAAAAACCCACAATATTCCAACATTAAGTGTCGGACTAAGCTCTAATGAATTCGGTTATGGAATAAATGCACTTTATCTCATGTCAACATAGGAGCATTTAAGAGGCGTAGATCATCACTGAACATCCATGGAATAGGTCATCATCAATGGGATTAATATGTTCAAGCCAAATACTGTAAATAGAGTTTAGTTTTTATTTAGACACAACTCTTTTAGCTTAAAAAAATATTAATTTTAGCTGCTGGCTGATAGAGGGCACTGTAAGTCCATTTGGTATTGAAACTGTGTTTTCTCTGGGATGAAAAGAAGGGCCAGAACACACATTCAAAGAGATAAAAGGAACCTGCAGCAAAAATCTCCCAATGCACAAGGCTGACAGGATTTAATTAAAATAGGTGTCAAAAATAAGAGTTAACCAATTAGCAATATGTTCCCAGGTTAAATAAAATTACTAGTATTTTGCATTGTTTTGTGATTGCAGTGATAAATTCAAACACTGTTTTTTAATGTAGCAAAAAAAGCAACATGTACCTAAGTGATGTTTAACCCCTTCCGGACCGCAAGATTACATACGCGTCTTCACCTTTGAAGACCGCAGTATGTTTTTAAATATTTAAATTCCGTGTATCGTGATTCGCTGAACAAGCGATCAACGGTGCACGGAATTGGAGGCGGGGGTGGTCTGCCTACTTGATCCGCTGGAACGACCCCAGCGGTCAGTAAGCAGCGCGCCCCTCGCGATCGCCAGCGTTCAAGCGACGCTGGATCGCGTAAAGGCCAGTGACGTACCTTGGTACGATCCCGTCTGCCGGTCGATCTCGTGACCTGCGGAAGTAACAGTACGTCACGTCTTGCAAAGGGTTAACTTTGCATCAACAATCAAAACGTGTTTACAAAACGTTTTAAACACTAAGCTGCATGTAAATCTATGTGACTCCTTATACCACAATAAATACTTTAAATACAGAACAAAAAATGGTGATGCGCGTAGCTTATTCCCCAAAAGGATATTAACCTTAAAAGTATATGGATGTTGTAGTCAAACTTCAAACGTTTGGATAAACATAAAAAAAACATAAAATACATAGTGTAAAAATTTAAATATGTCAGAAATGGGTGCTTTTACATTGTGATGAACATGTATAGGCTTCTCAATTGCAATAGTGGTGGTCTTTTAGCACTCTAAAAAATCTGAATATTTTATGAATTACTATAAATATAACAAATGTATTCCAAGAAAGTAATAGCTTGCATTTAAAATAAGCAACATCTAGCACCCATAGCATAAGATTCAGGTAAGAAGTAAAAACAAGCAAAATTGTATTGCTGTTATCTACTCATGTGTGCTCTTTTGTCAGTAACCTGAATATGACTTAAAAACTTTAAAAAATAAAAAATGGTCATTGCGGGATGTAATTATCTATAAATGTCATCATTGTTTCCTCCTACAGTATAATGGGTGTTTAAATTGTGTTTTGGTGCAAATAAAGATAAGTGTACATTAAGACATGCTTTTAAATATCATAAGCCTGGTTTCAGAACCTGTAAAGCTAGTTGCATTAATATAAAAAACTATTGTTGATCAACTAATTCTACAATTTTGGTGCAGAAGAAAATAGTACATAAAAAATTATACACAATGTATTTGGACAACATAATGTGTCTGATGGTTTTTGCCCAGATCACTGAAGACAGCTTGGACTATTCCCGTCAGCATTGAATCAATACTGAAGGCGCTAGAAGGATGGTCCAGACCATAATTGGATTACTGATCACCCTCTTAATAATAATTACAAAAAATAATAAATACTTATACAGACCCCAGTGATATAACCATAACATCATCAGACATACACAATAAATCCCTGAGGTCTATAAAGAGTAATACTATGGCTGTTGCTGAACATTATTTTCTCTCTATTGTAATTAATACATTATTCACAATATCAATAGAAAATCATCTTTATCCTTGAAAAAAGCAGTATATAATTTATGTGGTACACTAACCAAAAAAGGGAAATTGTGTCTAAATATTATTGAATATTGTATTATCTTTTGAATAAAATACTAGTGTTTGTGGACACGTCTAGGACTGTGCTGCATAAGAAAATAGCGCAGTTAAACAAAAAATTCAAAATTGCTAGGTAACTCATTGTTCTGAAAACTATTCCACTTTCATATATGATGCGCTAAATTTTAATCAATAGCGCATCTCTAGACAGACAAAGGTTGCCTCCTTAAAGCATTACATTTTCCTGACATTAACATAAATTTCATTTTTATTAAGTATTACATTTTTAAGACGAAATAAAATCTAGAAAAGAATGAAAGCATATGCGGGAAATATTACATCTGTCTGGGTTAACATATTTAAGTCTTAAAACCAGTTCTGAACATGAATTCCTACTAATACGAATGGCAAAATGCATTTTTTGTGCAACGAAGGTGGCTAAAACAAAGAAGACCTAAGTAAAGCATAGCAAATGGGCCCAAAGGTTATGTTCAAATAGTCTTCAGGAAAAGTGGCTTGGACAAATACTCTGGAAAATTGTAACAAAAATTCTTATTTCCTAAGCATAGAATAACATAAGAACACTTTTGCCTTTTAGGTAATAAGTAGGCCCACTTGTTTGTACCTGCTGTCAAACCCTACAGTAAGGTCTATGTCATCATTGCAATGAACTGATTCAGTGGATGTATTTGTTAATGTACTTTCATTTGTTTCTCAATTGTAATAAGGAGCTTGGTCAAAAATATGCATACATGTCATTAAAACTATACTGTATTACAACATACTACGGAGGTCTGCTTCAAACTAATTTACCGCAACCACTAGTTGGTTGATTCAAGTAAATAAGGAGAGGAGCGGTTGAACAATGAAGTCTAGACCCTGACTGTGCAATATTTGTTTTTTTTTTACAGACCATCAGCTACAATAACAAAAAGATCCCTGCCATTGTCATGTCTTTCTCTAACAATAAAACCTTTGTTAATCCATTATAAAAGAAGCAAATACAACTGTAAATAAAACTCCCGCTCCTCCCTTGAAAAGTAGCCTTCTGCCAGCACAGAACACATTTTGCAGCAGATATTGTTTGTCGCTTACACTCAGGGCTACATTTGTATTGTTTTATAAACAATAAGAATAAAAAATAAAATTGAAACAATTAAAAAAAATCTAATTGAAAATACTAGGATGGCCAAGGTTTGTCCCAAATAAGCTGGATCGAGTTCTACCAGTCTGGATTTATTATGAGGGTGTATGTTTTTGTGATTAGCGATCCCTTTGCGTTATGATCCTTGATTGCTTGTACTATTTTGGAATATGCTCTCCTGCTGTGTCTGTCTGTATTAATGTATACTTGTTTGGTATCTATTAACGTCCCTAATTATATTATACAGCGATTAATAAATAAAAAGTAAAAAATAATAAGAATACGCACAACTAGTAAAATATCGTGGTCTTGACCATTTCATTACCAGACGACGGTACCTCTAGCACTCAGATGGTTAACTGCACACTGAAACTGACAGCATTCTGCCTGTCTCCTTAGATATGTGTGAGAAACCAGCTGAAGACTATTCTGTTTACGCCCCAGTGCAATTTTTTATTTATTTTTTTACATACAGCCAAACATTAAAAAGGTGAATGATCTTGTTTTCATGCATGTTCTGCTCCCTGTCACCCAAGACAATGCCAGAAGAATGCCGTGAAAAGGTCACAGGCAAGCCTTTCATCCAGCAGATTATTCATTCACTCGCCATTCAGCAGCTCTACGTTCTGACGAGGGAATAAAAGTAAAAAGCAGAAGAGATTAAACTTGGAGATACGACAACTGCGTTTCGTCAGGTCTGAAGGGGAGCAAATCACGCAAATAGCGTTATGAGAGCAGACTGTCCGCAGCTCCACCGCCTGCTATACAAGCCTGGCAGATTAATCTTGAATCAAAGTCCCCTCCCCACACAGACACACACACATTGCACAGGCTGATGGCTGAGCTGCACTTGGAGTTCTCTCTGTGGAGCGGCTGCTAAATATAAATAATACTACTACTAATAATAATGATATTAATATCCTGCAACCTGTTTTCTGACTAGAAACCACCAGAGGCTAAACAGGAAGCACTTCTTGACCAGGTTCTAGAAATAATAAAAAAAGGCGGGCGGGGTTAAAGAAAGACAGAGAGCCACCACGGACAAATCAACCTGGGGACATATTGATGAGCCGCCTTGCAATGCATTGACGGCTGGAGGAAATAAGGAAGGCTGTCTGGCATCCCAGAGATGAAGACAGGAGCAGGAGGAGGCAAGAAAAGTACACAGAAAGTGAGTGGAAGAAACAGACTTGCTGGATTTCGCTTGCAATTTTAAAACAAACAAACAAACAAACAGGATGGGATGCATTGTGTGCAACATGGATTGAAACAAGTGGGACTGAAATGCACAAGACAAACTTGTTGGAGAAATACTTAGCATCATGACATAAGGGTGCTGCCTGCTGTCAGTGATAGAGAAGGAGGAGACAGCTGTTTATATGTTTATTCTAAAATCCGATTAAAGAAGAAAGGATCTATATTTTATATTATTATTTTTTATTATTATTTATTTCTTGGCTGAGAAAGAATTCTCATCTTTGCCTGTGGGGATACATATTGCAAAAAACATCAGGTATCCCAGTTGTGATTCATCTTATTGTTATTTCACAATTGTCTGACTATTTGTGGAGAAAGCAAAATATTTACATTTAACAATTTTATTTACTGTTGATATTGTTGTGAATCGTTTTATCTTGCGAATAGGCGTAATCTATAGCTTTAGATTTGATTTTGTTTTTTTTTACACAATTTAACATGTGTGCCAACATAGTGTTTGAGTGGCTTAAAACTTTGCAGCTTTCTCAATATTCAGAGTCTTTTATGGATAATGGCTATGATGATTTGGAGGTTTGCAAACAGATTGGGGATCCTGATCTGGATGCAATTGGTGTAATGATCCCTCAGCATCGCAAAAAGATTCATGATGCTGTCCACAGACTGAAGGACGAGGAAAAAGAGGCAGCAAGTGGATTATATTTTACGTTGGAGCCTCAGGTAGGCTCCCCCACACCTGATATCTACACCAGTCACCTGGTGGACCAGTATGAAACCAAAGCCTGGAAGGAGGCCCAGGGTCACAAACCTGTACCAAGGAGTAACAGAACTGGCCAGCTCAACCGAAGTTTGGTTACCTATCCAAAACTTAAGTTAAAGATCATGATTAGGGATAAACTGATTCGGGATGGCGTCAACCTCAGCAAACCACCTTACTCCAAAAAGGTAAGATTATGGTGTCAAATTATCTTTATAGTGAAATTACAGTTATAGGAATAGCAACTTCCACAAGTCATTCATTCATTCTGTCTTCTGGCAAGCAAGGTGTCGGATACTGTTTGTCTGCAGTTTCATTAAAATGTTAAATTCCAGTTGTTAAACTTGCGTTGGCCTGTTAATTGTTGGATTTTTAGCGTACTGTCGTGGCAACCTGTCGATATTTTACCATATAACTGGCATACTTGAAACATTTTCCTATGTTCTGCATGGGCAGCTAATCAAGCTACAAGCGGAAGTAGCTAGCTCATCAAGTAGTTTTAATCTAGTTTTGCCTATAAGCTACAAAAGAGGTAATGGAAAATAAATAGGTTGTTTGCTATTAAATTGTGCTAGAGAATGATTTAAAGCACTGTTTGCGATGACATTAAAATTTAGTTTGACCCCTGTCTGGGGTGATCAGTATATTTCAGAGCAGTAAAATGTGGCCTAACCGTGGCATTTGTAAGGTTAAATTAATTCAGCAGACACAAGAGGCTAGATTCAATGTCAGTAATAAATATATCAAAAGTAATTGAAAAGCAGGGCGTGCATGGATGGCAATGGAACTATTAGATAAAACAACCCTACATATATTAGTTCAAATGTATAACTTGAAGCAAAAAGTAATCGCTGTATTTAATTTATTTTCCCCCCAATTTTACTGTAGTTTGGGGTAGCCGTATTAGTCCAGTGTATAAGAATGCAAAAAAACAGAATGTTGCAGAATCTTGTAATACCTTTTTTATTGGACTAACAGTATTTAAAATAATAGACAAGCTTTCGGGAGTCCTCCCTTTATCAAGTCAAAAGCATTTCCCCCAATTTTGCAATTTATAGGAGGACTGCTTTTCAGTCTTTTCTGATAGATTTATCTCTGATATTGACTCCTACCCAAGACCTTGAATGCTTAGCATTTATCTAAATTCACAGTTTGGCCATAATATTGGAGAAAGGATCTTAACATACTGTATACTAAACAATTATTTTGCTTGCCATTGCCTTGCTTTTCTTTTCATGGTGTTGTGCAACTCCCATCATACTTAACCAGATTAAGATGATAAGAAGACAACGGTTGTCCAGTTGCACAATTACATTTTTCTTCACTCTTATATAGTTACCATTGGCTGCATTTTGAGTGCACTGGGAGTTCTGGACTTGTTTCTCTTGTTTACAATGAAGAGGTCCTTAACCCCTAAACCTGGGGCTGTGTTGACTGTTTCCTTCTTATAATTAGCACAGCAGTTCTCAGTTTTCACAGCTGAACATCCAATCCGTTATGGACAAGTCTGTCCTTTAAAATCAATATTCTGGTTTTCAGTATATAATTCTGGTGAAGCTTTCAAATGTTTTATGTTGGAAATAGTTAACGGTTTATAGTGTCTTCTTCAAAAAGTTTTTGGTTATTTCCTAATTAAAACAGCTGCAATGTTTTCCTCAAAGGCTGTTTTTTTAACCAAATAGTTGTGAATGATAAAATACACTTGAACATCTTCAGACAACAGTAACAATGGTTTTTGCATTCCATGAATGGTTTCATCGGTGGCTCAGCGTGGATCCTGAATGTTCTAAGGAATGTGTGCATGTGTCGACACAGAAGGGGAGATTGTCATATAAAGCACATCGTCCCTTGGGTTACACTTATAGAAGCAGGGCCTCATCCACTGACATACAGAAAGGCTGACTTTGTCCAGACATTCTGGCCATTGATCTACTGCAGATCTTCTAAAGCTTCTTTTTATTTAACCTGAAACATTTTTATAACAGTTGGAGCAGAAATCCATAAATAAAAGCCAAAGAATGAATTGAAATGTGTGTGAATGATCTCACCCTTGATTGTATATGTAAATAATAAAGGTGCAGAAGTCCCCTCCTGCTAAACAGCTTAAATGACCCGGTACATATACACTGAATTTTCTTTTAGAAAACTGAGGATAAATCCATATGAATACAACTGAGCAGTATGCATCCTTTAAAATACTTACATTTTACAGATGTTCATATGTATTTACTTCATCAGTGCTACTGCATATTACCTCCCTGCTGCAATCATGAAGGTTCAACAAATCAGTTGTGAGTAATAAGATTTCTATGTAAAGTTTGACAACCGAGTTAAATGTTGCAAGCAACAGCCAGCCAGCCTACGGGGAAATTACGTCTGTGGCTGGTCAGGCGATCGTACCTTGGACAAATAGAGTGTTTGGATCTTTTTTTCTGCATTCATAACAGTGTTGGGATGAAAAGCTGATTTCAGGAAGATACAGTTTTGTTTGACAAAATGGTGTATGGAAATTATGTCATGACATCCAGATAACCTAGAACTTGTTGATCTTTATCTTAAATTACATCAGAAATGCAATCATTTCAGATTTTACTATACTCGCTGTGTGTGGGTTTTTTTAACATTAATTACTGAACTTACTTAAAAATTTACATATATGGGTCCACCTTTAGCTATGTAAAGAACCGGTAAGTGACGGTCCAGCACTTGGAAATATTAATGGTAAAATGCACAAATAAAATCCTATATTAGCTACACAGGTTATGCTCTGTAAATTGTCTTTAAATAATTTTGCAAGAGTAGACAAAAAGAAGAAAAATGTTACTTTATCATTACCATACTGAATCATGTCATTTTTTTTTCTTGCAGTGTGAAAGCCACTAAACACTGATGCATGCTAGACACAGATCATAAGTTTCTACTCTTCATTTTCTTTAAGTAATTAGAATTCATTTTTGATAAACTGTATTTTAAAAGCTTTTTGGGTGTGCTCTAAAGAATACATAATATGCATAAAGCTTTTAGTAGACTGTTGCCAGGCACGCACTTATTCCAGCATAAAAATTAGGGACAGATACAGGATGAAATTCATCTTGAATGTGTTTTATTTAATCTAATATGCACTCATATTTAGTTTATAAAACACACCCGACATTAACATTGCATTTTATATATTCACATTACACATTTTGCAATTAGATTTTGATCACTAAATCTTAAACAATGGCCCATTGGGTTTGTAAGTAGTGGCTGATACTTATTTTTAGCATTGGTCTAGCATTAGCACAAAGGGTAGTGGAAGCTTTGAGGTCTACCAAATGACGTTAATGATGTTAATAAAGTAATTAATGCATTCATTTGTCATATCAAAAGTATTTAGTAAATTACCCCTCTAATGCATATTTTCATTTGGAAGATAGAATACTAAATGTATTGTGACTACAGCTATCCATCTTTATATGCATGAATTTTAGTTGATAATATATAGTTATGTTGAGCTACATATTCTGGTCTAGGTCAGAACCCCTTGTGCCTCTTTACAAGGGGCTGATCCCCCGGTTGGATGATCATGCCATGGGTTGCATTTAGATTACAGGAATTGGAACCCTTGTATCCCAACCCTGTTCAATTTTATTGAAAATATTGGCTCTTGTTAAGTAATGTGATGATAATGCATGTAGTATGTGAAGCGTTATTATATTTCTAGGTGTGTAGGTGTGTGCGTGTGTACGTGCGTGTGTACGTGTGTGTGTGTAAGTAAGTAATGGTGGGTAAAGGTGATGGAAAACCCTTGCACTTAAAATTATGGGGGTAGTAGAAGCATTATTAAACACTCATCTACAGACACCAGACAAGCCAGAAGGCTTGTTTTTTCCTCAGAAATCTCATGGTGCTGCCACAACCACAAGGGATTCTGGGTTTGCGCATGCAAATAAGGTCAACAATGATCACCTTTTGCCTCTATATCTGCTTCATATATAGTGGAAATATATAGAGGGTTTACAAAATTGGGCTGTGTTACAAATTCTCTTGTGCAGCTCTGTTAAATTACGCCATAAACATATGGAGAAGATCGGCTAAATCCTCAAAGGTGTTTTTTTTTGTTGCTACTTTTAAACTGTAAGTATTTTTTGGCTTTGGATTTTGCAACTATTCATCACTGACATTTGTTTTGTTGTAGTAATTAATTTGGCTCATCTATTCTGTGACAAAGTGCCAAATTTCCACAAATCAGGAATGGCATAAGTTTCAGTGAAAGAATTGCTCCTAACTTAGTACTTTGTACCAGAATTGCCCCCAGGTTTGTTTTAGAAAATTTAAAACATTGCGAGAAGGGTGTCTAGTATGCATTAATCCCCAAATGTGCACCAGCATCTAATTAGTAACTTACTTGGTGTCAAGACAAGCTACTGCTTGAAAAATGCCAAACACAGCCCGAAATGGGAATTCTAACATAAACTTAGTGCTGGCAAATTATCTTTTTCCTGAATTTAGAGATTTGGAAGCTCCCATTTTTTTAAATGAATAAATCAAATGCTATGTATCATTTGTCAAAAAGGATTTTCCTATTATATTCTCTTTTGCTGGTTATTTTGCTGATTTGTTATGTGTATAAATACAAGTGCCTGCATTAAGCCAACAAGTAGTGTTGTTACTTAAAGACATATTCAGTTTATCTCAAACTGTGCTACACGCAGCCCATATAGTTTTCCCTTTAGGGCATGTCGCTTTCTGAACCTGTTTCAGTTCAAATGGCCTTTAATATGCTGCTACTGCTGTGATTACTTATTATTGTTGTTTATTGTTTTATATAGCACCATCATATTCTGCAGAGCTTTACAATAGGCACACAGGACTTACCAATTAGTGCAAGAGGTAACGAGGGCCATGCTCAGTTGTAGGGCCATTAATATCTAGAATAATTATATTCTAGATATCAATCTAAGTTTCTTAAACCTTTTTTTCGTTATATACGCCGAATTACAGGACAATGATTTATAAAAAATTAAAAAAGCAAAAAAATATACTTCCTTACAAATGATAAGTTCCAAGAAGTCAGCTTTATTTTTCTCATATTGATAAATGAAATGGAAGTTGGTAGCACAACTGTTGAAAATGTCTCTAACGATGTACAGATTATTAGGATATAATGTTTGTATTTGTGCCATGATTTGGTTCTTAATGTAGAAAATATTGAATATATGTAATTATTAAATATATAAAATTATCAGTGACATTATATTTTGAATATATTGGGTGCTAAAAATCTATCATTGAATCCAACAGCATGTGAAATTTTGGAAACTTTATTTCTACTTTAGGAGGCATGTGAAAAATGTATTTCTACTTTAGGGGGTATGAATAGTGGCAATAATTTACATAATCCTGTTATGTGCTTTCTAGGCCAATTTATAGCTGTTTATGTAACCAAAAACATCTTTTACAAGGAGAATTAAATATTTTTTTTTTACATAATTTGATTTTAAAACACATCTGAGGTTGTTTATAAATAAGGGCCTGAACACTATATCAACCAAAAGGCATATTTTTGCTAATTGAACCAGTCCACTTGTTGTGATATAGTTTTGATTTGATACGATTTTGCACCAGAATTAAAGTTTATAAATAATCCCCAAACGTCCATTGTTTACGTACACATTTTCGATCTATAGAACCTTTTGATTATACACACAAAACATTCTGAGGTCCTGCAAAGGAGAGATATCAGGGGAGAGAATTGAGTCCCAAAGATAGACTGTCTATCATAACGAATCATTTAACAAAAAGTGTGCAACTAAGTGTTAGTTTTACAAAAGACGTTTGCTTATGCTCTTATATACATAGTATGATGCATAGCTCTATAACATTTATGATATGTAGGTTATTCTTAGAAAATAATTACTCTTTAAATGTCAAAACATTGTCACTTCTTTTTAAATTAACATTTCCCCAGGGCAAATGCATGGAGAGATTCCTCAGAATCCCCTTTATGCATTCCCACTGTTTCCCTGTCCTCCTTAAACATATCTCTGCATACTGGTTCGCGTGCACAGTTTACAAGCCAGCTCCAGTGGTGGCTTGCACAAATGTTCCTGGGGCTCTGTATGTGTAAGCATACATTCATATACAGTGCTTATACCACTACCTATATTTCTTTAGTGTATAGACTCAGTGTTGAGTAATATTTGGAAGAGTGACAGAACTGCTTTAATCTGAGTAGCGCTGGGAAGATTACATCACAGTGAAGCCAGGAACAAACAATGTAGATTTGATTTGACAGATTATGATACTGTTTATTGGACACTATCAAGCAAATGAACAAACCCAGTCCTTTGGCATTCCCAGCTTCAGAAAGAAAAGTTGAACTTGTACACAGACACAATTATTACAACTTTGTTCTCTCATTTATTTTTTTTTAGCAGTTTTAAAGAATACATGATTCCCTGCCAAGGAGTTCCACACACTTTCTGATTTGATGAGAGAGAGGCTGATGTGATGAAACAGAAGTTCAAGATTCAAGATCCATTTGCTCTGATGATTGTCATTTTAAAATTCAGAAGAAGATATGGCATGTATTTTAAATCTGTATTTCCCCTTCCTACATAATTAGGACTTTGGCTGTACCTAAGCTTGATTAATCAATGTTCTGCAGAAGAACATGAATGCTTGTAGCTACTACAAATGCAGCTTGATACATAATCGGATATACCAACCAACATTCTATGAACAAAAATTTAACAGACATGTTCATGTGTTTAGCAGACAACAACTGCAAAGCAACCTAAATATGTAATCTCTAAGATATGGAATGCATCAAGGTGTTTTATTTGTAAAATGTATTCAGATCAAGATTATATTAAATAAACATACATGATAACATACATGTCTTTCGTGGTCGGACCATTCATGTTAAACTTTATAAGATTTGACAATATTAAAATTGACAATATATAAAATTGCCAAAAAATACATGTTAGTACATCCTGGTAGGTAGAAGAACACTTGCATGTGATTGGATGATGAAGGTGCGAGTCTGCTTGCACAAAAATGATTGTAGTGACGTGAAGAAGTCAGTGGTGAGGAGATCTCAAAGATGTGGGAAAAACAAGGTTTGTTTTTTTTTCAAGAATGTAATTTGTGAGTTTTGGGGGGTAGGTTGTATGTGAACAGGTGGGGTTTTAGGGATTGTTTAAAAGAGATTCTGACAGAAGGAGGTTGTGAATTCCAGTAGGAAATAAGTTATAATGGTTGAATAGAGACACAATTGTGAAAGACAGAAAAGGGTGAGGACATGTAGTAGAGTTGAAATAATCTAGATAAGAAATCCCAGTTATTATCTTTAATTTATATAGTGCCAACAATTTTGTATATATATATTCGAGTATGACAAGACTATAATTGACAGTTTAAGACGTACCGATACATCAGGTGGAGAGAGAGTCCTGCTCTCAAGCTTGCAATCTTGAGGAAATGGGGTGAGGACAGACATAAGGAACAGAGAAAGGTGAGAGGTTGCATGGTGGTTTTATCAGTGATAGGGAAGTTCTAGCAACTGAGATCGTATGCTTCTCTGAAGAAGTGTGTTTTGAGATTTTTCTTGAATGTTGGGAGGTAGGGTGAAAGCTGAAGGTTTGGTGGAAGTATGTTCCAGAGTTTTATTAAATTATAGAGTGAAATCTTGTACGTGGGGAAAAGGAAGAGGTGATAAGTGAGAAGAGCCTAAGCCCATGGGAAGAACGTAAAGATTGAGTAGGCAGGATTGGCCTTGGAGATGTGCTCAAGACAGGCCAGTTGCAGGCGGCTTTCTGACTTAGCCTTTGGCTTTCTCTGTGGCGCCATCTGTAGACACTAGCCCAAAAGGTCTGTAGAGCAGGCAGGTACTGCAGCAAATATAGACTGCAAGTGGGGTCTATTGCCAGTGCAGACTGCAAGCAGGGACCTATTGCAAGTGCAGACTGCAAGCAGGGTCCTATTGCAAGTGCAGACCTCAGGGGGGTCCTATTGCAAGTGGAGACTGCAAGTGGGGTCCTGTAGCAAGGTACCAGGGAATGATCCAGAAGAGAAGTCAAAGTCTATACCAAATAGGTCAAAATCCAGGCGATCCAAATGATAAGCAAGTTCAAAAAGCGAAGAAATGACACTCTGAGTGTATAACAGTGTAAATTTGCTGTCCCCTCAAAATAACTCAACACACAGCCATTAATGTCTAAAGCTTGGCAACAAAAGTGAGTACACCCCTAAGCGGAAATGTCCAAATTGGGCCCAATTAGCCATTTTCCCTCCCTGGTGTCATGTGACTCCTTAGTGTTACAAGGTCTCAGGTGTGAATGGGGAGCAGGTGTGTTAAAGTTGAAGTTCAACATGGCACCTCATGGCAAAGAACTCTCTGAGGATCCGAAAAAGAATTGTTTGGCTTAGGCAATAAGAAGATTGCCAAGACCCTGAAACTGAGTTTGCCGAAGACAAGCAGACTAAGGACATGGATTACTGGAACCATGTCCTGTGGTCCGATGAGACCAAGATAAACTTATTTGGTTCAGATGTTTCAAGCGTGTGTGGCGGCAACCAGGTGAGGAGTACAAAGACAAGTGTGTCTTGCCTACAGTCAAGCATGGTGGTGGGATAGTCATGGTCTGGGCCTGCATGAGTGCTGCCGGCACTGGGGAACTATAGTTCATTGAGGGAACCAAGAATAACAACACATACTGTGACATACTGAAGCAGAGCATGATCCCTCCCCTTCGGAGACTGGGTTGGAGTGATAACATAACAACCTCAAACACACCTCCAAGATGACCACTGCCTTGGTAAAGAAGCTGAGGGTAAAGGTGATGGACTGGCCAAGCATGTCTCCAGACCTAAACCCTACTGAGCATCTGTGGGCATCCTTAAACGGAAGGTGGGGGAGTGCAAGGTTTCTAACATCCACCAGCTCCGTGATGTCGTCATGGAGGAGTGGAAGAGGACTCCAGCGGCAACCTGTGAAGCTCTGGTGAACTCCATGCCCAAGAGGGTTTAGGCAGTGCTGGAAAATAATGGTGGCCACACAAAATATTGACACTTTAGGCCCAATTTGGACATTTCCACTTAGGGGTGTACTCACTTTTGTTGCCAATGTTTAGACATTAATGGCTGTGTGTTGAGTTACGTTGAGGGGGACAGCAAATTTACACTGTTATACAGGCTGTACACACACTACTTTATATTGTAGCAGAGTCATTTCTTCAGTGTTGTCACATGAAAAGATATAATCAAACATTTACAAAAATGTGAAGTGTGTACTCACGTATGAGATACTGTATTTACACACACACACATCTACAAGACTTGCACCCAGTTTATCTGCATATATATAAATAACTTTCACCTGCCTGAGTGTCGCTCCCCCCAATAACATAGACCGTCCGGAAATTGATGCTTGCGAATCATTTTTTCAGCAGTTACAGTGTATCAATATTTCGGACCATAGCGTGGCCCTTTTTTCAAGATAGTTGAAGAGCACACAAACACTCCAATAAATACATAGACAAATAATCACCCAACCCAGGTGTGCAGCATCGCAAAACACCAGACTAGTGAAATGGGAGTCACCCAGAATGACCCGTCATCACGTCAAATATCCCCTCCACCTCCACATAGCAACCTATGATTGTGGCTATGCACCAAAGGGATAAACTAAAGGAGCATGGGCTGAGAAATCATCGCTATGGCTATTGTAGTAAATGAAGCCTGGTAGTAAACCACAGATAAGCTACATACCTGGGAACTCTTAGTGTGGTGAAGGGGCAGATTCTCAGGGTCACAGTCTGGGCCTGAGTCTTTCCTATTCTAAACTGCTGTAGAGTTCCAACTTCTACTTTTGCTACCTGTATTTTATGGTTTAAATCCCTGCTTGAATGCAGGTGACTCTAAGTGCAAAAAAGAGAGGAAAAAAGACCCAGATTTCAATATTATTACCCAAACTTCAGGATCTATTAAATCATTGCTGAACCAAATCAAGATAGTATATCAATAATGTCCAATCAAAACCAAATAGAAGATAACCCTTATATATCCCTGGAAGTTCCCAGGGACTGAGAACTCTTACAAAAGGACAACAGGGGACAAAAGTGGGACAGATATTTGGGTCCAAATGTGGACATGGGAATTTATATATTTTCTTTTTCAGCAAAGCATAAATTAAAGTAAGCCTTGGTGCTTAAGTTCTTTTTAGGATACAAGCATTTTAATATTAATTTCTATTCTGAAATTGTCTTTATGTTTACCGTAAAAATAATGTCACAAAAACTTTCAAATTTAGTGCTCTGATTCCAGGAGGGAGCTGCATGAATTTCAATTACCAGTTTGTGCATACCATAATTTTTAGTTTTATATCCTATGCAGTTCAGTATTTGTTTCTTTTAATGGCACCGGAGAAGCGGTTTTGAAAGCTATTTAAATGCATCTAGTAATTACAAATAATCTCTACTCCTTTTGCATTAAAATTATGCTGATTTATAGTGAAAACAATTGTCGTCTCTGTGGTTGCAGTTCATATATATGTTGTTATATTGCTTATTAGTTATGCTCAAAGATTACATTTTCGAAAGGTCTGCATTAAAATGTTGTAATTTTGTTTTATTATTTTATAGATCACATCATTAAAAGTAAAATGGGTAAAGTATTAATTAACAATATACAGTGTATGTGTGTGTATATATATACATATATATATATATATACATATATACTGTATAAACTGTATGTGTATATAAAATCAACCTATTAAGGTTGTTGATTAAAAATAAGAAAATAATTTACACACTGATAATGCTGTTAAACACACTGTTTTACTAAGCTAGGTGCTGTGTCAGCTCAAAGGTTCTGGTGCCTTAAGCAAATATTTATTTATTAAAGATTTATGTTATTTATATGGATGTGTATTTGTGTGTGTGAGTATGGATGTGTAATCGTGTGTGAGCGCTGCTATATAATTGTGTGTGTGAGCATAGATATGTAATTGTGTGTGTGAGCATGGACATGTAATTGTGTGTGAGTATGGATGTGTAATTGGGTGTGGGTGTGAGCACGAATGTAAGTGGGTTGAATGTGTCCATTCAAGGGGCAAAGAAGGCACAGACAAGTTGTTTAGGAGCAATGATGGCACAGACCAGCAGTTGAAGTTTTGGTGCCCCGGGGCAATTGTGGTTTTTAGATATGTTCCTGTTCATATTATTATTATTATTTATTGTTTTATATAGCGCCATCAAATTCCGTAGCGCTGTACAATGGGTAGACAGGACATAACAAGTAGTATGTAACATAACAAATTGACTTACAGAGACAACAGGTGAGGAGTGCCCTGCTCAAACGAGCATATGGATGATACATAGACACATTTATGTTGCTGTCCCCTGGATAACTCACCTCAGAGTGATAAAATGAGAAAATAAACAATGAGCTCACTCATGTCATTGTGGCATCACTGACATAAATAAGATGTATGAGAGAGGCCTAAGTATTGCAGTTATAACTGTGCAAAAATAAATATTTTTATTTTTTTTAAAGTCCCGACATCCCATTGCCCTGCATGGAAATAGTATAACAATCCCCCTTGTTCACTACCCCCAAACTCTTTAAGCCAGAAGTACTGTATTGACCCGATTATTGACTCCTATAATTTGAGTTTAGCGCAGAGATGCGCCATTTGTATTGCACAATGCCGAGGACATGCAGTTCTGGGCGCCGGGCAGGTGTTTTTTTCTTTTTCATTTAGCCCTGCTGCTCTCTGGCAGCCGGTGGACGTCTACACTATGCAGAAAACCCCCACTGCTGCTGGCACTTCCACCAGGAGTCTATGAAAGAGCGCCGGCGTGACATGACCTTCCGGTGCTCCACCACAGAAGCCCCAACGGCCAGCAGCAGCGGAGATTGTTTGAGGGCATTGCGCAGATGTTTACCGGCTGCCAGAGATGGGCAACCACCTGAAGAGCTGCAGGGGACCTAGATCCTCCTCCCTGTCAGCCGGTGAACGTTTGTGCAATGCACGCAGACAACTTCCGCAGCTGCCGGCACTTCCTCCGGGGCTTCTATGATGGAGCCCCGGCATAGAAGCCTTGGGGAAGTGGCGAGCAGCAGCAGAGGTTGTCTATGCGCATTGTGCAAATGTCCACCGGCTGCCCCCGCTAGACACAAGGGAATCTGGGGATATATTGGTGAATCGGGGAGGGGAGTGGCATATCCGGGGGCGGAGTGGCATATCTGGGGAGCAGAGTGGCATATCAGGGCAAGGGATAGGTGTGGCCCTCAGTGTGTCTGTAATGAGGGAATGTTGCGGAGAATAAACTGGGTCATTGTTCATCAGTGGCACCTGCTATGTAGAAGACATTGTATGCAAAAATGTATGGTACGCAATGCTGGAACAGTAGTGAAAGGGCCTGGGGCGAGCTGGGCCAGGGGCAGGGGGGCAATTGTCCCCCAAACCGCCCTAGTTCTAAACTAAACGGCCGCTGCACAGGGCCGGATTAATGTAGGGGCTAATGGAGCTGCAGGTCCAGGCCCCTACCTGGAAATAGGCCCAGACAGGCTGAGTCATTTTTAATGCGGGACAAAAGCCTGCAGCAACCGCAATCGCAGGGGTCACAACTGCGACCGGGCCTGCCACTCTAGGTCACTTCTGCAGGGACCCTGCTGCTTACTTGTGCGTTGCTTACATACACTTCCCCTGGGCGGAACAAAAGAAGTTGCATGAAACACAGAGGGAAGTAGCGGCCCTTGCAGAAGTCTGTGAGCAGCACTAAGAGCTCTGCAGTTCAGGAAAGGGGGTGGGGGAAGGGATATGAAGAAGTATGCGTGATTGAGGGAATGAATGAGTATCTTAATGAGGAAATGAATGAGTGAGTGCATGTTAGTGAATGAGTAAATTACTGAATATGGCTGTAATAGCATGGATGTGTAAGTGGGGGGAAAGCAAGGCACATGGAGGATTTTTGATGCTAGGATGCCACAGGCAGGCTGTTTGGGGACAAATGTGGCAAGTCAAATGCTTCCAATCTGGGTGTTGGGCAGATTCTGTGGATGCAATCAGGGTGCCAGGGCTGACATGATACTAAGGGGGGCATTAATTCACAAGGGGTTGTTGGCTGGGGGCATCACATAAATCAATACTAAAGGGGGTGGCTGGGTGGTGGGATAAATATACAATGTGGGGTTAATTGGGGGCAATACACAAGGGTGTGGGGGCATTAGGGTGACCACTTCGGCCATGTTTTCCAGGACACACACAATTTTTACATATTGCTAACCAGCCCAGATAAAATGCTGCATTGCAGTGTGGGGGATGTATAGACTCATGGAAGGAACCAACTAGTCAATTCCCCATACTGCAGAGCAGCATTTTGTCTGTGCTGGCGGCATTAATGCACAAGGGGGCAGCTGGGGCTATTACCTAAATCAACACTAAAGCGAGGGGCAGGCTGGGGGCATAAATACACATAATGCTGGCTGGGGGCTAAACACAAGGGGCAAAAACACAAAAGGGGGATCAACGACAAAGCAGAGTGGAAAATACTTAATTTTTTCTATTGTTGGAGATTAGCCAGACCAGATGTGTGTGTGTGGCAGAGTCTGTCATAGCGTGTGTGTGTTTGGATGTCGGTGTGGCAGAGCCAGTCCTAGTGTGTGTTTGGTCATCTGTTTCCTGGCACTTTACTTACTGTAAAAGTGGAATTGAACTATTTAATTTTTACTTACCCAGAGATAAAACACCATGAATTTGTAGTCACTTCAGAGGACAAAACTTTCTAGACCCAGAAATGAAAGGAAAAGTAAATGTATTTTGTTATTGACTCTTTCAATCTGTATCTTATTAAAAAGGGTTAGTGGCACTATGTGTTTGTACTGTACTGATGTACTCCCAATGCCATCACATTACATCAATATGGGTTAGTAAATCAGGAAAAGGTGGGCATGGATGGTGGGCTAATTCAGAGGTGCAATGGGCCACTTGACTAGACTTGCCCCCCAGGCCTTAGGCTGCCAGCCCTCCCCTGGAAGGGGTTACTCTACTAATTATGAATAAAATTGTTTAAAGTGCTCCTTTAATACATAGGCACACCTACAGAGGTGTGTTTTCATAATCAATGTAATACATATTCATCTTTATAACGCATTTTGTACACAGACTCTGGCAGCAGGACTATCCGTACCATGTAGACAAGCTAGGTGGCTTCCTAAGACAATGAGTTGGCATGAAGCACTGCTGTAAGTTTCCTTTGTAAAATTCCTTCTGTTTAGGTTCATTTGTTGGTTGGAGCCTGGATGAACTTTACTCACAGCAGTATATCAGAACTCCCTTACAGTTACATACTTAAAAAAATGGGACCTCTTATTATTTTGAGAAGAAAACCAGACAGGATAACCATTGGTAATTTATAAAAAAAATCTACAATTAAAATATGTTGCATTGCATTAAATCGAAACAGTTTCGTCATATGAGACACAATAAAATAGATGTCACTATGTGAGTGGATATAAACTTTTATTAGCACTGCAGAATATGATGGCCCCTTGTAAAGCAATAAATAATAGTAATGTTAAATAGTTGCCTTATATTTGTTTGCTCCCCAGTTTGTTAAATAAGCATTCAGTCAGTCCACAAAATTATCTCTAATTATAAGAGGCACATTGGGTCTTTATTCCTGTCTAAAACACTTACACCCATTGTTTTATGACATTTACAGGAAATATAGTTTCAGCAATTATTTATGAGTAACCCATTGTTTAATATGAGACGTGCCCTTTTGCAGAGATATATAAGAACATGTCAATTAATATCCTGGATATTTTGTTTTATCTAGCCTTGTCAGCAAGATACAACTTGCCACACGTATAAAAATGAAGCATTGTTCCTTCAAGAAGCATAGTCATAATTTAGAATAACACATAGTCTTTGTTAAGGAAAACACAATGTTAACTTGCTTGATTAAATGTTACATTATATTTTATTTATAGAGCATCGGCAGATTCCATAGTAGTATTACAATAGGGAAAGACTGAACATTAACAACGTTAATGGCACAATATAATTTTTTTTTTAAATGTTTTAATGGAATAATAGTGGATACTGGACTTTTATATTTCATTTACAGTTTTAATAATGTTTATATTATTTGGTATGTATATTGTAAAAATATTTGTACTCTGACCATAAGTAAATGAATGCATGGGTTTTAAGGTATCCAAACAAAACCTGCAGAGCATGTCAAAAACCTAATTTAATGCACAGACCACAACTGACTGTTATTTTGTCAATCTACTGGTTTGTTGCCTTGGATACCACACATCTTCACATTTTCTACTTTGTGTAAAGGTTTAGCAGTAGGGACATTCTTGCGCACACTTTAATAATTCACATTCAAGAAAATTTTATTTTTGGTCATTTAATTATACTTTGATATGAATACACGGTATTGGGACTTACAAACAATCAGGGTGTGAACCCTGTTATGGTCAATTCAATTGCCATACTTATTTTTGTTGCACATTATAGAAAAAAAAAATAAAATGTCATTTTTGAAAGGGGAACACCGCTTGGTAAAACTGTGATAAACATTTGTAAGCATTAATCAACGATGAATGTGTTAGACCAAGGCATTTATGTTATCATTTGCTCCATACGTACATGGGTGGTATTAAGCTGTGCACCCACCACTCAAAGATCCCAGAGGTATAATGTAATCATTCACCCCAAATTTTAAATGTTTCTAATTTAACCCCAGTGCACTGACACATGCCAACCTCTCAACTACTTCGTATTTACGAGAAAGCCGTAGTTAAATTCTTTGCGTGAATATAGATGATTCATTTGGAACAGACTTTCCGTTGTGATCACTACTGAAACCACGTGGTCTCTATATTTTTGGCTTGGCTAATATGGGAATTTCCTCATAGAAATTCATGATACACCAACTGATTGACATGGCTGGGATTCCACATCTATTTACTGTATTTATTCAAATCTTATTGTAGTTAGCGTATCCAAATTAAATATACTTCAGTTCCTTTTAACATGACTTAACCACTATTTATCATGCCTTTCCAGTTGATTAAACAAGCCAAAGAAGCCATCGGCAGTACCACGTATAATATTCTATAACGTCTTCTAAATGCATATATCAAGGGGACACTTACCTAAGTTTTAGGTTCCTTGTGCACAATTAATTTACTTAGTGTATGTACTTAGCTTTCATCAATACTTGTATTACTTTACTCACCTACCAAAATTACGCAGATGATGAGCCTGGGATGAACTCTATATGCTACACTAGACAAGAGCAAGTACCTTATCTTATTAGTGCACTTAAACATTCTGAGCATGCATGCAGATTATGTTCTTGATAAATAATACCCTTAGCAAAGCCTACAATTATGTTTGCCAAAAAATCATTGCCTGCCTTTTATCATTATATTACAACAGTCACTGCCCCAATAGCCCCAGTATTCACTATTTTGAGTACCCAGCTGCTCTCAAGTACTGTCAAGGCCTGAAAACCTAGTTATAGTTTTGTTGTTTGACTGTAGCTGTAGCTCATTTCTGTTTTCCCACCAAACTTGCTGACATAATTTTCTTCTTTATAATTTTTCAAACTACTATTGTGCCCCCACACAAATATATACACACTCACTTGCACACATATACATTTAGATATACACACACGCACACTCATATATATATATATATATATAGTATATATATATATAATATATATATATATATATATTCATACATATTCAGTTTTAAGGTATTCAGTGGGGTTAGTGGCAGGGCTCTGTGCAGACCACTTATGGTCCTCGCACCAAACCATGTCTTTGTGGACCTGGCTTGCACAGTCATGCTTGAGCAGGAAAGGACCTTTCACAAACGGGTGACACAAAGTTGGAAGAATATAAGTGTCCGAAATGTCTTTATATGCTGTAGCATATTAACTAGGGCTGCAACAACTAATCGATAATAATCGATAATGAAAATTGTTGCCAATGAATTTCATTATCGATTAGTTGAATTGATTATAAGATGAGGCAAATGCTCTGAAAAATACTCCTCATTTTATAATATGACCTCAAACAAAGGTCGGATAATAACACTAAGATCCAGATCCCCCCGCAGCGCTGCAGGGGACCCGGGTCCTCCTGTCTGACAGCCGGTGGGGGGTTTCTGTGCGATGCGCGCAGACATCCTCCGCTACTGGCGGCACTTCCACTGGGGCTTCTATGATGGAGCACCGGTGTCACATTACCTTCCAGTGCTCAGTCATAGAAGCTCCATCGAAAGTGTCGGCCAGAAGCAGAGGTTGTCTACACACATCGCGCAGATGCTCACTGGCTGCGCCTACCAAGGAGTCTGGAGCACGGGGGTTAAGTCTTTGGGACATATCAAGGGCACAGTGGTATATAGGGGGTTATAAGGCATATTTTGGGGGGCACAGTGGCATGTAAGGGAGCCGAGTGGCATATCAGGGGTTATAAGGCCATTCAGGGGGCACAGTGGCATATTGGGTATAAGGCATATTTGGAGATATAAGCATATCTGGGGGCAGAGTGGCATATAGGGGGTTATAAGGCATATAAGGGTATAAGGCATATTTGGAGGAGCGGAGTGGCATATTTGGGGTGCTGAGTGGCATATCTGGGGTATAAGACATATCAGAGGGCACTAGGCATATTTGGGTGACGGAGTGGCATATTTGGGGTGCTGAGTGGCATATCTGGGGTATAAGGCATATCAGAGGGCACTATGGCATATGCGGGGATATAAAGCATATCTAGGGGTATAAGGTATATCTGGGGGTACAGAGTGGCATACTGGGGTACAATATCAGGGAATATAAGGAATATAGGGTATTTAAGGCATATGCAGGGAGGGCAGAGTGGAATATCTGAGGGTATGTGGCATATCTGGGGGTATAAGGCATATCTTGCGGTGGATTTAAGGCAATATTTGTGGAGGACGGACAGGTGGCATATCTGGGGGTATGAAGGGCATATCTGCTGGGACGGCAGATGTGGAAAGCTGATGCTCAAATGTGGCTAACTGGGGGGGGGCAGGTTGGAAATAAAAACAAGAAATGCATATTTTTCAATGTTTTTTTTTATTCATGCTGATTGTTTTTAACATCCTGTTTGTTTTTTAAATTATTTTAAATAAATGAAAAATGTACATTTATTTTTTCATCCGATTAATTGGTTATGAAAATAATCGTTCGTTGCAGCCCAAATATTAACCTTCACTGGAACTAGGTAGCCTAGCCTAAACCTAAGCTGTTTGTAGCTACTGAGGCATGGAAATCCATTTCATGAAGCTCCTGACGCACCATACTTGTGTTGATGTTGCAGTTCGGAACTCTGTAGTGAAAATGGCCATCAAGCACAGGAGATTTTTAAATGCTATAAACTTCAGCATTTGGAGGCCCAGATCTGTGAGTGTGCGAGCTCTACTGTGGCTGAACTGTTTTTCCTAGACACTTTACAATAAAAGCGCTTACAGTAGACCAGAGCAAATCTAGCATGGGAGAAATGTTTACAAACTGACTTGTGGCAAAAGTGGATCATATGACATGTTTAAAGTCACTGAGCTCTTCAGTGCGACCCATTTGGCATGCCTTTGTGCTTAATTTTATACACCTGTTAGCAGGGGTGCTGCTAGGTCTCCAAAAGATCAGGGGCTAGACCCCACAGCCCTCTGTGAAATATGCAGCCAAGTCTATCTGCTTTAGAAACCCAGTTGTAACTCTATAATATGTACATATGAACTTGCCCCAGCACCAAGATTGCACACACAGGACTTACCCTACACACGCATTACACCCACAGTGGTCTCCTTTCAGAGTCCCAGGTCTCCTCTGATTCTCCCCTTCTCATTACCTCTACCATTTCTCTGTATCTCAACTCACCCTTTGTTCTTGAGCTCGTCTCTTCTTTCTCTTTATCTCCCCCTTTCTCCTCTTTTGTTTTCTCTCCCCTTTCTCCCTATTTTCCCACTCCTCATTATCTCTCCTTCTCCTCTCTCCTTAGCACTCCTGTCCTCTTTATCTCAATCTCTCATCTTTTTCCTTATCTCTCTGCTTTGTCACAATAGCTCCTCCATTTTCATTATTAATTTCCTTTCTCCCTATCTCTACTCTTATTCATTGTTATATTTGGCACCTTTTCCCCATTTTTCACTTGCCTCTCCCCCAGTAACTATCATATGCAGCGGCACACATTTTTACACACGTGCTCACATTTGCACAGATTTACATATTAACACCAACACACCTACACACTTACATATACAAAAACATTTACACATCCATGCTCACACAAACTCACATAATCCATGCTCAAACTCACATAATCCATGCTCACACAAACTCACACATCCATGCTTACACATCCATGCTTACACATCCATGTTCACACATGCTTACACATCCATGCTCAGACACATACATACAGTACATACATGAATGCATTCATGCTCACAAACAGTGTTTACAAATTAAAGTACTCATTGTATTCTAATTAACAACCTACCTTATATGTATATCAATGGAAATGTATCATCACTGCCCTGTTAAGTTGGTGATTGTTGTTGGTTGGCTAAGATATCCTTTAGAAGAAGGGTAAGCAGAGGGGAAAATTGTTAGATAATGCTAGCCATGCCACAGGCTGCTCCCAATGCGAGCTTCCATGGGGTGAACTTTTAAAATGAAATATCTCCAAACTATAAACTAGAAGTTGTTGCATAAATTAATCTGGGATATTTATGGACACATTTTCCACGTTTCAAGTTTATTTTGTATCTGTAAATTGTATCTGCGTAACCCTTATAAAATCAGTTTTCATATATTATTCTGCGGAAAATCTTTGCTTTTGAAAATGTACATAGTATAAATACAGTGACTCACACAAGATATAAGCAGTTTCAAGCTGTGACCTTTTCTTTATTTTTTTTTAATTTTTTTTTACAAAGTAGGCAACATGGAGTGAATTCCAGAATGAACCATAAGTGTATTCTCAGGTGGAAATTAGTGTGAGTAGCACCTCAAGATTGCTTTTAGACTGACTGGGAAGAAGGCCACTCACATAACAAAGGTGTCAGTCAGTAATTAATATCATCTTATCATCTTGAAATGTACTAAAAATTATTGGTGATGTCCAGATCATTGTAGCAAATGGGTTTATGCGCCTGATGAATTGTGCAAGTTTAAACATTTCACATATTTTGCTGTACCTACAGAACTGAGGATTTCAGAAAATATAGAAACTAGTAAGTTCTTTAAAAAGATCATTTTTAGGTAGAAATATATTGCACCTACTTTGCTGTTTGGTATAATTGTTCAGCATAGTAATCATTTATAATTTAGTCAGTAAATAATTATTAATCATTTACATGAATTTACTTGAGTTTTCTTATTTGCACCCTATAGAACATTTTTACAAGCAAAATAATTATTGGTAGTTGAGAGTGATATCTATATGTTTTGTTATTTTATAAGTGTTAATGCAGCTATTCCTAACATATCAAGGAACCCCACACAAAGTTGTCCAGTTTCAATATTATGCATGATGATGCTGTAGTACTATTGTGAGGCGGCTCACTGAAGAGCTAAGGCTATATTTCATTTGTAGTTATTGATATGGTCTTATAATTACCACCTGGCTAATGCCTTTTTTTGTGAAATAAAGAATTAATAATCATAAATCATTAAAAGACAGAAACTTATTTCAAAAATACTTTATTGAACGTAGACATTTCCTGCTTAAAGGTCACTCCCTTACATTTTAGACATAATTGGAAAAAATATGATTTCCAGTAATTTTGATACAGTTCCCATTTTAGTCGGCACATTCATTTTATGATACATAAATCTATGAAACAATTAAGACTTATACTCAGGTCAATATATTAATCACCTTGGGTGAATGTCATAGTCAACCATAATAGAGCACATTAGACATGACGTTGCAGAGAACGTAATTAAATGCCTGTGGTGAGAAGTCACCTCAGTGGAAAACCGAATAGGTTTAAATACATTTTGCATTTACAGAGCTTGCATTTACAGAGCTCCAGCTCTAGCTCAGCTCAGTTCACTTTTTACTATTTACCTATTGTTAAATACACATTATTTTCATTTTACTATTTTGTGGCTCAGTGTTGAATTCACACACACCAATTACCGTATTTGCTCAATTATACCAACTTGTGTTAGGTTAGATTTGATGTTCTTTCACATATAGGGCCACCCCTCCTAGCTAGTGTATGTCAACATTCTTGGTTGCCACTAATGTTACAAGTTCATGGATCTTATTCCCTAAACTGCGAGCATTTGTAGACATGACCTTTAGCTGGTCATTTAACACACATGCTGCAATCACTTTCTGTCCTTGTTTTGGGGGGGTAAAATATATGCTTCTCCCTATTATCTGTACAGACCAAGCCC
>VKOC01024299.1:0-50405 GCA_009364415.1 Spea multiplicata | reverse complement strand
GGGCAAATGCCCGCTGTGCCCGATGGCCAGTCCGGGCCTGCGTGCTGTGGTGAGGACCCCTGGGATTTCTAGGTGTATTCTTGGCTTAGGAGAAGATAAGCATTTTAGATTGCATTATCCCTTACAAAGGGATTTTCGTTTAATACAATACCCTAAGGCAATGCTGTACCCAAACAAAAATCAATCAAATGCATTTCCCTATCGATAGAAATTTACCATCATTCCTCCTTCACCTGTGACAATGTCATAAAAGTTCCTTGGCAAAGTCATTTATACTTTAATGTAGATGCCAACAGATGTATTTATTGTAAGGAAGCCAAGCAACTTTGTAATTTAGGTGATTAAATAGTTCCTTTAAAAAATGCAGTATTATGACCACAGCTGGCTGGTGTATCCAATATTGTATTTTAGACAAAAATATCTAGTGCAATGTTTGTTCTTATTACGATTTGCAAAACTCTCAGCCAGATATAATGATCAGCCACACAATATGTACTTATACAGACTTATACCTCCATAGCTTTGCAATAACTTATGAAGGACCCTATGGTTTTTGGAGGGCCGAATGAAGGCATTGCTAGTCGGAAGGACTATTCTAGCCCACTGCAAAACCAGACAATGTATCATTGCAACACAATGCACTGCTAATTCTAAAAAGATCATTTGGTGGTATTCCTCAAACCGTTCTAAAGGAATGTATAAAATATAAAAGTGACTTTTGAAGGGTTTCCTGTGAGTTTCTGCTTTGGTGAAGGTCCACCCAAGCTGGAATGGAGATAGCCAATACATAATGAGTTTGGAAGGAAACCCTGCTGCTTTGTTTCATGTTTCCCGAGACTGCAAATTCTAGAAAAAGGACTACTTATCTAGTAGTAACAAGAGATAAAGTGGACAATTTCTACAGAATAATTATTGACCCAACAAGAATATGTGGAAGAGTAGACACTGCCTTTTTTTACGGATTTGTTTTTAATGGGGTTCAATAGGATTTCTATTTTCCCACTTTGCTCATTGGTATATACCACTTATTTAGCCCTTTACTGTAATGCTGAGATTTGTAGAGTCATTTGTATTTATTTAGTGATGACCTTGGTAGTCATGCAAATTCTGCAGTGGGATTGTACATATACATGATTTTAAAAAAGACTGGAATCTCAATACAACCACATTTTGCTCTCAATGTGATTTGCTGCCCACATTGTTGTCAAAGTTAATGTGATTTTACGAAAGAGGTTGATGAAAAGTTTTTTTATTTTACATCCATAAATGTTGATCTACAATTCTATTCATCATGTTCCTAGCAACTAAGTCTCTTTTATACATATTTTGTTGTTGAAAGGATTTCAATTAAAGTCAAATGGGAAAAAAATAAGGGCTAAGAACATTCTGTCTCTCATTATGCATCCTCTTAACAAAAAAAGAAAGAAAATGTTCCCGGCACTAAATGTTTTTTTTTTTCTTGGGGTTTCTTACTTTGTTATAAAGTTGGAGGTCATGGTCAAGAAGAAATCAGATTTTTCATGTAAAAATAACACATTAGCTAAAATTTCAGAAAACCGGTAATTGAAGAAAAGCAAATATTTAAATGAATTAAAATATATACATGTTTGAGGTGTTGCATGAGCATTTGGTACAATTTCAACTATTTTCTCCTCACTAGAAGGCTGCCTATACAGATACTGTAGCTGTGCTACCAAGCGGCTAACATGACACCATAATTCAAATGGGACCAAGGATTTGAGTTGCCCTACGTAACAAAATAGTTATAAAATAGAAGAGTAGAGAATTCAAAAACAATAGTTGTGGAAAACAATGAAAGCTGGTGGCTAATGGTAGATCTCCTTGAAATGAAAAGCCATACATTGAGGATGACAGTCATTTACTATAATATACTATGAAGTTGACTCTGTGTACACAAAACTTGACAGGGAGGACATAACAAACCATTTAAGAGTTATATGTAGATTTAAAGACACCGTTCCTAATATTTTGAATGCTTAAAGCCCACTAATGCTATGTGACAGAAGGCACACCGTCGGGAGATGCTTTAATGCCACATTGAGTTGAAAGGGATTCTTTGAAAAAAAGGTACAAAACAACAAATTATGAGGTTACATTCCTATGCAGGATGTAAATAAAGCCTATATATTATACATTGATTATTAAAAAGGAATGAGCACTTGGTTGTTATATAGTTACTACTTCTCCTGACCATCTGAAGGAGAACATGTCAGTTATTGATAACATGCAATGTTAGCCCTTGGATCACGACACTGACTGCTCAAATTGGAAGCATAATAAATTCAAGTCATATTAAATAAATTCTGTAGAGAAACCAGATGACTATATTTGAGTTTATTATAAATATGGATTTGAAGTAAAAAAGAAAAAAACTAGTTTGCTCTGTGTTTGACGATTGTGCAATATGGTGACTGCTGTGTTTAAAATATTTTGATTTGGAAACATGAAACCTGCTGAGTGACATGATTAGAATTAAGTTGGCGTATCCAAGCTCAGCGTCCCACTGCTGAAACCTGCAATGAATGATTCCAGTAATACATTTTGCTCCAGTAGGGAGCGGATCTCATTTCAGTGTATTTTTTGAAGTGTTTTTGCTCGTCCAGGCATGTGGGAAAGAAAATCATCTCTAAATTAGCTATGCAAATCTGCCCTGGACAGGGCCACTAGCCTTGACTCATTTATCCTTGAGTCACATATATATAATATCAGAAAATCCTTGGCATTTTGTGGAACAGAGAGACCGGTGAAAAATCAAAACCACGTCATAGCCTACAACGCCAAACTGAAACAAACGTTAAGAATTCCTAATAACATTTATTAAATGTTGTGCATGGGAGCAAAGGAGACAGCATAATGGAGAGCTGAGCACAGTCAATGAAACGGCATGTAAGAGTGATAGAGAAGCAGTAGATTCTAATTCCAAAGAAATAAAAAATGAGCTTCTAATATGAAGGATTATATAAGGGCAGAAGCAGGACTATGGGTTCCAATATAGATGTTTTAAGAGATAGATTATACTCTCTAGCGAGTACTGTCTGTAACACCCTTTGAGATATTTTTTATGGATAACTTTATTGTGAAGCTATGTGAAACCTGCCGGAGCTTTATAAATAAAATATGATAATGGTAGTACATCATAATAAACAGAGATTATGGGCATATTTGAATAAATTATGGAATAAGAAATAGGACAGAGGTGATTGACTCCCATAAAGAAGCACAATCGATGACCATGTTACCTTGATGATGATTAAAAAAAGAAGAATCTGTGACCTTTCTATTGTTGATATGGAAATAGGCACCGAAAAGTAGTATAAGGGGAGTATTTTTTTTTATTTCATACGGGTAATTATTTTTACTTTAATTTTTAAAAGCAATAATTAATATGTGGGTTTCTCATAGTTCTTCTTAATATGCGGAGAGATCACCAAAGTCTCAATAATTGAAGATAAAATTATTTTAAAATAAAATACTGTTGCTTTGCATTATGACATGCCTCATATTTAATCTATGGTAAAAAAATAATAATTCAGCAAACCTTATTGCTGTGTAAATGGCTGTACAGCAAACTAAACATTATATTTTTGCTTTATTGTATTAAAACCACATATTCTGAGGTTATTACAGAAAAAAAATGGTTCAAGAAGTATACCAAACCAATAAACTAACATTCTAAATCCCATTGAGCAAATAATCACACATAATGTTCTCCTTAAAAGATTTTATTGGAGAAAAATAAAACAAATGAGACTGCTAAGGGTCCACTTGCAATTGTAATATAGGTCAGAAGAAAATGAAGGTAATTTTATTTTTGCTTATTTGTCACATTTAAATGTTTCAGATCATCAAACCAATTTTATTATAAGACAACACAAGTAAACATAAATGCATCTTATTAAGGATTATTTCATTTATTGAAGGCAAAGAGTTAATCAAAGCCAATATCATTCATGTGCAAAAGTAATTTACCCCATAAAGCTAATAACTGGTTGTGCCACCCTTGGCAACAACAACTGCAATCAAACATTTGTGATACCTGCCAATGGGTCTTTTACATCGCTATGGAGGAATTTTGGCAGAATTCTTTCACATCTCAGCCACATTGGAAGGTTTTTGAGCATTAAGGCATGCCACAGCAGCTCAATCGGAAGCCATGATTTTGACACTCCATGACACTTCAAAACCTTTATTTTGTTTCTTTAGAGCCATTCAGAGGTGGACTTGCTTGTGTGTTTTGGATCATTTTTCTGCTGCATAACCGAAATACGCTTAAGCTTTCAGTCAATAACTCATAGCCGAACATTCTTCTTCGGGATTTTCTGGTAGAGAGCAGAACTCATGTTTTCATCAGTTATGTCAAGTTGCCCAGGTCCTGAAGCAGCAAAGCGGTCCCAGATCATGACACTACTACCATGGTGTTTGCCTGTTGGTACAATGTTCTTGTGGAATGCTGTATTAGCTTTATGCTAGATGTAACAGCAACAACAGGTCTTGGAGGTTGTTAAGATGTTTTTTGGCAAATATGAGACATGCCTGTCATGTGTCATGTAGCAGCACAGACCTCAACATGCAATGTTAGCTTTGCCAGACTGACAAAAAAAAAGTCTGGCTTGCCTTCTTCCCATAGTGCATCCTGGTGCCATGTGTTCTCCAGGTAAGCGATGCACACACACACAGCCATCCGCATGATGTAAAATAAAATGTGATTCATCAGACCAGGCCTCCTTCTTCCATTGCTCCATGATCTTGTTCTTATGCTCATGTCCCCATTGTTTTTCAGTGGGGTCAGCATGGGCACCCTGACTCATGTGCAGCAACGCAGCCCCATATGCAACAAACTGTGATGCATTCTTTTAAAACCAGCATGATTTTTTCAGCTATTTGAGCTACAGTAGCTCGTCTGTTAGATTTGATCGCCCCCCACGTGCATCAATGACCCTGTCATGAGGTCACAGATTTTCCTTCCTTGGACCACTTTAGAAACATACTGACCACTGCAGACACGGAACCCCCCCACAAAAGCTGCATCTTTGGAGTTGCTCTGACCCAGTCAGCTAGCCATCAAAATGTGGCCCTTGTCAAAGTCGCTCAGATCCTTACACTTGCCTATATTCCTGCTTCTAACACATCAACTTTGAGGACAAAAGGTACACTTGCTGCCTAATATATCCCACTAACTGACAGGTGCCATAATAACAAGATTATCAGTGTTATTTGCCTCACCTGTAATAATATTATGGCAGATCGGTTTGAAATTTACCTTATGTAGGTATGATTATCCCCTCAGACCCTTCTATTCATTTTCTACTAAGTTCCATTGAGTGTGCATTTGTTTTAGCAGTGATAAGTATGTGAGTTCAACATTTTGTCCAACCTGTGTTAGTTTTCTGCTGCAAACTTGCCTCAAAAACAAGCTCAATTTTTTAATGCACTAAGCCAATAGATGATAATAAATCTATTTTGAGACTAGTACTACTTTCCACTTTTCAAATGATGTAATAGTATCAATTTCACTACTAGTGTCACATTGATTAATCTCTTGTACTATATAAAATTCATCATACTGATTTATGGAGCTTACATTTCAAAAGAATAAATAAAATAATAAAACTTCACAAATAAGTTGTTTGATGCAAGAAAATAATGTTGATCATTCAAGTAAGAAAATGATGTGTGTTATTTATTTTTAAAGTTGCTGTTCCACCTATTGTTCCACTATATCTGCTAAATTCAATATATAAAGCTGAGCCTTATGCTCATGTCCCCATTGTTGGCACGTTCGGCAGTGGACGGGGGTCAGCATGGGCACCCTGACTCATGTGTAGCTACGCAGCCCCATACGCAAAAAACTGTGATGCATTATATCAAAACCAGCATGAACTTTTTAGCAATTTGAGCTACAGTTGCTCGTCTGTTAGATTTGACCACACAGGTCAAATATTTTACTAATGACATACTGATTAGAAAGCTGGGCTCCATTGACTTGCATGATTGAATGCAGTACCTGTATTCAACCTGCAAGTGGAGCCAGAGTTCTCTAGAGCCAACTTTTACAGGACGGCCGCCATCTTGCGAATGGCAAAATAACTTGCAGTGGCGGTTGTGACCGCTCTCCGCAGCGGTCACAGTCCGTCCTGTGGTGAGTGTTCGGTGTCGCTGAATGCCTGTTATGGTCTAGCTGCTTTTCTGCTGCATTGCTGGAGGCTATACAGCTTGGCTGGGTTCCCATGGCTACACTCCTGTCACTCCTGTGACTCAGCCCATTGTCCAGCCCACAGCCAGCCCCTTTTGGCTATTTAAGCAGCTAAACCTCACTTCCTCCTTGCCCTTGTGTTGTTTCTGGCTGCAAGTGCTATCGCTGTGTTCCTGAATTCCTGTGTATGACCTGGCTTTCTCTGACGTCCCTCCTGGCTCCTGATTCCTGGCTTGTTCCTGACTTCGCTGATCTCTGTATTCCTGACCCCGGCTTGTCTGAGTACCCGTCTTGGTTCCTGACCCCGGCTTGTCTTTTGGATCACGATTTGGCTTTGTTCACTATTGTCATTACAATAAAGGTGATTGCATTTTACGTTTTGTGTCCGTCTGGTTCCTGGTCCCTAACATTACACAAGGGCCATGAACCCAGAAGGGGCAGGCAATCCACCAAATGTTTTTACCAGGCTGGACCAGGTAGACCAACGCATGGACCAATTTGCGTTAGCTCTCCAGACCTTGTTGCTCCGTACTGCACATTTGGTTCTGCCAGCTCAGGTCCCCACGGCACAGGCTGCCTCTATACATGCTGCTGCTTCCGCTCCGTCTGCCACTGGTGATTTTAATACTGCCAGAGGCTTGACAGGGTCCGCCCCGCTTCCAGAGCGTTATGGGGGCGACCCTAATTTGTGCAGAGGTTTCCTGAACCAGGTCAGTATTTATCTGGAGATGGTACCTCAGGCCTTTCCGTCTGACAGGAGTAAGGTGGGCCTCGTGATTTCTTTACTCTCAGACAGGGCCTTGGCATGGGCAAATCCCCTTTGGGAGACACAGAAACCTTTAGTACACAATTACCCTGAGTTTGTTGCGTCTCTAAAACGGGTATTTGATGTACCGGCACGCTCTGCCTCGGCTGCCAAACGTTTAATGTCCATTCGGCAGGGTACAAGGACGGTTTCGGACTATGCTATTGAGTTTCGTACCCTGGCCGCTGAGGTTGGTTGGAATAATGAGGCTCTCGTGGCTGCTTTTTCTAATGGGCTCTCGGATATACTTAAGGATGAGATTGCGGCCCGGGACCTTCCCAGTGATTTGGAGGAATTGGTCTCTTTTTGTATCCGTGAGAGACCATCCTTCCGGGAGTGCCTGCGGAGGCCTCCTATACGTTTAGCCCCGAGCTTTTCATCCCCACCCGTGCCTCCCTCTCCTCCCATGCCTCCTGGTCTCGACACTTCGGGCGTTGTGGAACCCATGCACCTTGGATTTACCCGTCTCTCGGTTGAGGAGAGGGCCTTTAGGAGGAGGGAGGGTCTCTGTCTTTACTGTGGTAAAGCAGGGCACCTGCTGCGAACTTGCCCTACACGTCCGGGAAAACGCCTGCACCTAAGGCTCCAGAGGGGACAGTCCTTAGGTGGCGTCTCGGCGTCCCCAGATATCCTGAAGGATAAACCTTTAGTCTCGGTGGGTCTGACTTGGGGCAAGATTTCTGTCATTTCAGAAGCACTCATTGACTCGGGGGCAGCGGGCCTTTTTATTGACAGCACCTTTGCTCAGAAGCACTCTATTCCGTTGCAGCTTCGGACTGCTCCACTTTCCATTGAGGCGATCGATGGCAGACCGTTACAGCCCCCGCAGGTCACCCATGAAACCGCTCCTTTGTCTATGGCTGTTGGGGCTCTCCATCATGAAATTATTCAACTCCAGGTGATACACTCTCCTCATTATCCTGTGGTTTTAGGATATCCATGGTTGCGCAAACATAATCCCGTGTTTGATTGGGTAAGGGCCGAAGTCTTGGCATGGTCTCCTAATTGTTCCGAAACATGCCTAGGGAGAGTGGTGAAGGTGCTAACCACTTCTCCGGTCTCTTCCTTGCCTGAGGAGTATCAAGAGTTTCGTGATGTATTCGATAAGGGCCGGGCTGGTGAGCTCCCACCTCACCGCCCGTACGATTGCGCCATTGAGCTGCAACCTGGTGCCATACCCCCTCGAGGTCGAGTCTACCCATTATCTGTCGCAGAGAATAAGGCCATGGAGGAGTATGTTGCGGATGCGCTGTCCCGGGGGTTCATCCGTAAATCCTCTTCCCCTGCTGGGGCCGGATTCTTTTTTGTGAAAAAGAAGAGCGGCGAACTGAGACCCTGTATAGATTACAGGGGGCTCAATCGTATCACGGTTAAAAATGCCTACCCGATTCCACTCATTACCGAGTTATTCGATCGCTTAAAAGGGTCCAAGGTATTTACAAAGCTCGACCTGCGAGGGGCGTATAACTTAGTAAGGATAAAGGAGGGCCACGAATGGAAAACCGCGTTTAACACCAGGAGCGGTCATTATGAATACCTAGTTATGCCCTTCGGTCTCTGCAATGCCCCTGCTGTTTTCCAGGAATTTATAAATGATGTCCTAAGGGACATGCTCCAACAATGTGTGGTGGTATACCTAGATGATATTTTGATCCATTCCACCTCCATAGAAAGCCACCACACTGATGTAGCCCGAGTCCTACAGAGGTTACGAGAGAATAATCTCTTTTGCAAATTAGAGAAGTGTGAGTTCCACCGCAAGCAGGTCACCTTTCTGGGGTACGTAATTTCAGAGGTCGGTTTCGCTATGGATCCTGAAAAACTCTCGTCTGTTCTCGAGTGGCCACGACCTGTAGGTCTCCGCTCCCTTCAACGGTTCCTCGGCTTCGCTAACTATTATAGGAAATTCATTCAGAATTTTTCCTCTATTGTTAAGCCTCTTACGGACATGACCAAAAAAGATGGCAATGCCTCTCTTTGGTCCCCAGGGGCCATCAAAGCTTTTCAGTCATTGAAGGCCGCTTTTGCCGCAGCTCCTGTTTTGGTACACCCGAAACCCGAACTTCCATTCGTACTTGAGGTCGATGCGTCTGAGACAGGGGTAGGCGCCCTCCTGTCTCAACGTCCTACTCCTGAGAGCCAGTTGCACCCATGTGGGTACTTCTCCAAGAAGCTAGGTGCTGCGGAATGCAACTATGAAATTGGTGACCGTGAGTTGCTTGCGATAATACTGGCTCTCAAAGAATGGAGGCATTTGCTTGAGGGAACTTCCGTACCAATCTTAATTCTCACGGATCATAAAATCTCACCTACCTGTCCGAGGCTAAACGCTTAACTCCGAGGCAGGCCCGTTGGGCATTATTTTTATCTCGTTTTAATTATGTGGTCTCGTACCTGCCGGGGACCAAAAATGTCCGGGCCGATGCTCTCTCTAGACAGTTCTCGAAAGCTAAAGAGGAGTGTCCTCCTAGTCCGATTATTCCCCCGGAGCGAGTTCTGGCTACCATACGTACCAGCATAACATCTCCCCTCGGGGACAGAATACGGGCCGCTCAGGTAGATGCACCTGCTGAAACCCCCTCAGGGCGATGTTTTGTACCCGTCAACCTGCGTACCAAGTTACTTTCCACCTCTCATAATCCTAAATCAGCAGGGCATCCCGGGAGGAACCAACTTCTCTGGTCTGTTTCCCGTCTCTTCTGGTGGCCAGGAATTAACAAAGATATTGTTGCCTTCGTAGCAGCCTGTCCAGTCTGCGCGCAGACTAAATCACCCCGTCACCTTCCAGTGGGCCTTCTCCAACCCATACCTACTGGTGAGAGGCCATGGTCTCACCTTGCCATGGATTTCATAGTCGACCTTCCGCTGTCTAATGGTAACACAGTTATCCTCATGGGTGTTGACCGGTTTTCTAAAATGATACACTGTATACCATTCAAAAAGCTCCCTTCCGCTAAGGAGTTGGCTACAGTTTTTATCAAGGAGATCTATCGGCTACATGGGGTTCCCAAAGTCATACTTTCTGACCGGGGTAGCCAGTTCGTCTCGAGATTTTGGAAGGCCTTCTGTGCGCAACTGGGTATCCAACTCTCCTTCTCCTCGGCCTACCACCCACAATCTAATGGGGCTGCGGAAAGGGCCAATCAGGGCTTGGAGCAATTCCTGCGGTGCTATATCTCGGACCACCAAAATAACTGGTCAGATCTGCTACCCTGGGCGGAATTTGCTCATAATAGTGCTGTCTCGGCCTCTACCCGGTTCTCCCCTTTCATGGTAAATTATGGGTATCAGCCCTCCATGATTCCTGATAATTTCACTTCCCAGGGGATTCCGGCACTGGAGGATCATCTCCAGCAGATCCGTTCCACATGGGTGCAGGTTCAGGAGGCACTTCAACGCTCACAACAGTGTCAAGAGCTCCAGGCTAATCGTAAACGCCTACCCGCGCCCTCCTATCAGGTCGGGGAGAGGGTCTGGTTATCCTCCAGAAATCTCCACCTCCGGGTACCCTCCCAGAAACTGGCTCCCCGGTATGTGGGGCCTTTCCGTATCCTTCGACGGGTAAACCCTGTGGCCTATGCCCTGGATCTTCCTTCTAACATGCACATCCACAATGTGTTCCATGTCTTACTGTTGAAACCTCTGGTCTGTAATCGTTTTACTACAGTCACTCCTCGCCCCCGTTCGGTGACTGTAGACAACCATGAGGAGTTTGAGCTCCGCACCATAGTCGACTCTCGTTGGTTCCGTAGGAAGCTCCAGTATTTGGTCCATTGGAAGGGGTACGGTCCCGAGGAGAGATCTTGGGTTCCAGCCTCAGATGTCCATGCTCCCGCTCTCCTTCGTGGCTTTCACTCGCGTTTTCCCCTGAAACCCGGCCCTGCTCCGCGGGGAGGGGGTCGTTGAGGAGGAGGTACTGTTATGGTCTAGCTGCTTTTCTGCTGCATTGCTGGAGGCTATACAGCTTGGCTGGGTTCCCATGGCTATACTCCTGTCACTCCTGTGACTCAGCCCATTGTCCAGCCCACAGCCAGCCCCTTTTGGCTATTTAAGCAGCTAAACCTCACTTCCTCCTTGCCCTTGTTGTTTTTCTGGCTGCAAGTGCTATCGCTGGTTCCTGAATCCTGTGTAATGACCTGGCTTCTCTGATCGTCCCTCCTGGCTCCGTGAATTCCTGGCTTTGTTCTGACTTTCCTGATCTCTGTATTCCTGACCCTGGCTTGTGCCTGAGTACCATCTTGGTTGGAAAGCCGGTCCGGCTTTGTCTTTGGTATCATGCTTTTGGATCACGATTTGGCTTTGTTCACTTTGTCATTACAATAAAGGTGATTGCATTTTACGTTTTTGTGTCCCGTCTGGTTCCTGTCCTAAAATGCTGGTGATCGAGGCATTTCAGTACATCATTGAAGTTTAGGAGGCTCCGGGCCACATAAAGGATCAAAAAAATAATTGAAAATGATTTTTTAAGAAAAACCTGTTTTGTGCGCAAATTTCAGATCTGTGCACTTTCTCTAAAAGCTATGTGGGAGCGCCCAGCGTCACAGCTTTAGAGGAGAACGGTGATGAGGGTTCTGCAGATCTTTCCTCATCCCCTCAGCTATAGGCTGAAAACACATCTCCCTGGAAAACATTATATATCGTACCGCTTCAGGCTCAAGCACGCGATTTGGCGAGTCTGCAGATGGTGGTCTATTCAGGCTTATTTCAGATGTCTGACCGAAACTCATATTGTCATGTGGCGTTTCTAGTTGTTTAAGTTTGGGTGATTCTTCCTTCAAATTGCTAATGACAGATGACAAGGTGTGTTTGCTTTAGCGCGGAACGCCGCAAATGTGCTTCATTGGCTTTACCATTGCTTTTGCTTTTCTTTGGCATTTATGGAAAGCACCTCTAATTGGCATTTAACGTTAGTTGCTCCTTTTCTTAACTATGTACTTTTTCTTTCTTCCCCTAATTTCAAGTGCTAGCCAATACTGTGAACTAAGTGTTTCTGTCATTCTGTCTACTCGCCAATGTTATTTATAAAAAATAATTATAAAAAAATTCACTCAGTTTTTACAGACTGAGTTTGAAACACAGACATTCAGTATGAACATTTCGACTTACTATCTTCAGTATATATTATCAAAAGTGGCAAATCCAATGAATTTTGACTGCTAACATAGCCAGGTTGGCCATCCAAAACACATTTTAACATTCAGAATTTTCTTAACGCCATCTCCCCAAGTTAACAATACAGTGCCAAGAATTATCTCCTCAAGGTTAACTCTTGATACAACATACTTGAAACCAAGTTGCTAAAATGCTCAACTCACCTATACATCTCCAGCTTATTGAATACACCTTAAATTTAATGAGTTAAAGATTGGAGATCCAAATCTACTAAAGCAAGATATATTATTATTGGTGTTCCTTGGCTCCTTTACAAATACTTTGTTATTTGTACAGCCTCATAAGTATGCAAGGTCTGAATGGACCCCTTCCTATTCCAAAATTTGATGATCAAGTGATTTAAGTGACATTAAATATTGGCTATGTCAGTAATAAGCCGAAATCTCTACAGTTCTGGAAAGGAAGGACTCAATGATTATGTACAAACACACACTTAGAAACATCTCTAGAGTCACAATAACCTAGAGGTTCTAAGCTGTATTGTCTTTCCCATGATTGAGAGGCTTTGAAAATTGTAGTTTAAAGCACATGGTAATCTACTTACAGAATGAGTCTGATGAATACAAAACTGTTATATTGCGTTGATTACCATAAAATGCTAGTGGGCTGCTCAAAATGAATGGGAAGATTAAGTGACCCCAGTGACCCTTAGATGTCACAATTTCTGATGTATCTATGTAAGAATGTTTGTGACAGGGGAGGATTGTTTTCAATGAATAGTAAATGCTTGTTGAAAAGGCTGTGCGATTTTATTACGAATGAGTGCTTTCTTATATTTGATAACATTTCATCTGTTTCAAGTGATTGGTATTTTAGTCAGTATTGTAGGCTAACGTGTACAACTATTCATTTACTATAATATCAAAACATATAATTTATCAGCTATTTAACAACATCGGTTTCCAAACAGACTCGCCGGAGACACAACACTGAAAATCCTACCTGCTCCAAGTACCCTAGACAAGGAAATGCACATGTTTTAAGGGGAAAAATAACATGTACCTTTTACTGTAGTATTTTTTATACATTCCCCAGACCCTAGGTAATTCACATGGCCCATTAGATGTGTATCCAGAAATTATTTTTAAAAAGTACACAGGAATACAAAAGAAAATAATTAATGAAGTAATTCACTTTTTAAAAGTTTTTACACTTTTATTTTTTTTATATCACCTATCCTTTGGCACCCAACATTTATTGGGATGGACCTCTCACCTATAACAATGGGACCCAGGGGTTCAGTATGGTGAGTTTGTTGTTGTTCTACCCCCTCCTTCGTGTAGAGTACGGAATGGAGGGGCACAGGACAGGCTACGTGGCCCATCCAAAGGGGATTCAATGTGGAGGATGCAGTACAGGTTTCAGACCTGCCTGTGTCTTGCCCAGAACACAATTACGGAAAGGGGATGCCTAGAAAGCCAATAACAAGTGGTGTGGGAAGGATCTAGTGACCATGTACCACGTGTTATTCCTTAGCCAGGTGGCTATAAATAGAATTGCATGTATAACAAAGAAAGGCTTCTGGTAGTGACCTCAAATTACCAGTCTTACACTAACATAGCATATTGTAATACATGAACATAAATGATGTGCCTTAGAGATGGGTAAAGTTATTGATTACAAATCACTGAAAAGTGGCAGAAACTATATATTGGTTATAAAAATACTGCTTTAATACACTAGGTTCTCTCTCTCAATAGAAAAGCAAACGATTGGCCTGCCAATAATACCTTAATACTCTTTTGTGCTATCAGTAAAATACTGTGCAGAAAATAATGTGATAATCCTCATTCAATTAAGACTTCAAATACTTGTGTCTATTTACTAAGGCTTATCTCCATCCAATTTCTGGTTTGAAACCTTACATTTATAATCTGCTATCTGCTAATTACAAATCACTCTTCTCTGCTATGGCCCATATACCACAATGTTCCTACTTTAGGTTAATATTAAATAAAGGGCCATAAAATGACATTTTCAGCGGGCAAGTTAAATTATTTACTAATTATTTAGAATTTCTATGCTGAACTTTTTTATTTAATGTCAAAGCTAATAACCAATATCCCATAATCCCTTATCCGAAAATACTTGTGGCCCAGGATAAGGGATACTCAACCTGTATTTGTTTAGCATTGTAATGAATAGTTTCTAAAAGTAAATACAATAACAATTACATTTATTTGTTACATTAGGGATGGAAGTTAAATTATGTGACTAAATAAAATGCCATCTCTATGGAGAGATACATACAGCATAACAGTAGAGTAATGGCTGTTCTTTCATGCTTCAGTCTATGTTTTGGCATTAAATGGCCTAAAGTGTCACTGGTATACAATACAATACTGTATTGTGTTTATTTCTGATTATCTATGGTGCATTTAAATTTCTTCACATTTGACTTGTGGATTCTAGGTGAAGTTTTGTACAGCCTGGAATGTAGGTAGGCAAAATGTATCCATTGAAATAGGTACAATACTCTGCTTACCCCATTGAATCACGTAGCAGAAGTTGTTTTCTATTGATTTCAATTTATATTTTTTGCGGCCACAGGCTAAGATCTACAATAGCTGTTTTGGGTTAAGTCACAAACCATGAATTTTCACACACCGTTAATACCAATTAAGGATTAGATAGATCTTGGGATGATGCCCAACAAAACAATAACATTGCCTTATTATTATTATTAATTTTTATTTCTATAGGGCCAACAATTTACGTAAAGTTTCTTACAATATATATATTCTGGGTATATGAAAAGAATTACAATCTAGGACAAACCAATACATTACGTAGAAAGCTTAAAATCTAAAGGGATGAGGAGAGACACTAGGTATGGAGAAAGGGCAAAGGTAGTGTAGATAAGTTTTAGCTACAGAGATGGTATGATGTTCTGAAGAAGTGGGTTTTTCTTGAATGTTGGGAGGGTGAAAGCTGGAATTTCTGTGCAAGAAGGTTCCAGAGGTATGGGGCAGCACAAGCAAAGTCTTGTAGACTGGAAAAGTAAAAGATTATACATGAGGACGAAAGTCTTAGCCAAAATTAGTACAGGAGTATTTTTTATGGTGGCATAAATGTATTGTTCTGGGGGCCTTAAGGATTTAAAATGTAACTCTTAAGGTAATAGGGAGTCAGTGAAGGTCCTCACAGAGTGGGGAAGTAGAAGATGTTGTGCAAGGAAGATAAGCCTAGCAACAGTATTTTGGATAAACTGCAGAAAAGAGAGTTGAGACAGAGAAATACCAACCAAAACAGGGTTGCAAATGATAAGTGAATGAACTGGAGTTTTTGTTGCTTCTTGGATGAGAAATGGGTGGATGCGAGAAATGTTTTTAGGTGCAAGTGTTCTGGTGAGGGACTGGATGTGAGGAATGAGGGAGAGGTTTGAGTCAAGGATGACCCCAAGGCATCGAGCTTGGTTAATGGGAGAGATAGTTGTATTCCTAACGGTGATAAAGGTACTGGGGTGTAGATGGAAGGAGGGAAGATAATGAGTTCAGTTTTAGAAAGATTAAGTTTCAGGTACTGTTGTGACATAGATGAAGAGATAGCGATGGAGAGAGATCAGGAGAAGACAGGTAGATTTGTGTATCATTTGCATATAGATGATAGTGGAAGCCAAATGGGTTGATTGGTTTCCCAAGAGATGAAGTGTAAAGAGAGAACAGCAGAGGGGCAAGGACTGATCTCTTGGGGACACCAACTGAAAGTGTAAGGGGTGATGATGTCTTGCCAGAGAAGCAACTGTCAGGTAGAAATGAGGAGATCCAGGAGAGAGCTGAATCACAAATGCCTGTAGAAGAAAGTGTGTCAAGAAGAAGGTGCTGATAAACGGTATCAAAAGCAGCAGGGAGATCCAGGCTTATTAAAAGGGAGAAGTGACCTTTTGCTTTGGCAGAGAGCAAGTCATTGGATACTTGTTAGAGCCGTTTCAGTAGAATGAAGGGGTCTGAAATCAGACTGTAGGGGTCAAGGAAGGAATTTGAGAATGAAAAAGTTAATAAGGTGATTAAGGACAACTCATTCTAGCAACTTACAGCTAAAAGAATGGAGAGAGATAGAGCGGTAGTTGGTCAGACTGATGGGATCTAAGGAAAGATTTTATAGAATGGGTGTGATTAGCGCATGCTTGAAGGTTGTATGTACAGTTCCAGAGGATAGAGAAAGATTAAATTGGTGGGTAAGCGATGGACAAAGGGAGGGGGAGCTAGAATTTGTGAGGTGTGACAGGATAGGGTCACGGAGACAAGTTATTGGGTAAGTGGAACAAAGAAGAGTATGGCATGAACAGAGGGAATGAAAGTGGATGGTGTAGGAAGGGGTTGCAAAAAAAAAGAGAGGACCTTTTTGATAGTTTTGATCTTGTCTCTGAAGTGGGCAGCAAGATCTTGGGCAGTGAGACAGGTTTGTGGTGTGATTATGGAGGGACAGAGAAGGGAGTACTTCACCAGTTGTCTTTAAGATTAGATTTACTAAGTTGCTAGTCCATTGTCCCAACCAGTGTCCCGATTTCCCAGGACTGCTCAAGGGACCTCTTTGACTGCACTGGTACCTAGTGGTTCAACAGTGTAATGGCAAACATAAGTAACTACACACAGAATCAGAAGCTCGGAAACACAGATATTGTGTGTGCCTGAGTAATACCTTCTGATGTAGTAACAATGCTTTCAATGGATCTGCAACTTTTACCAAGCGTTACATTTTACATTTGTAAATAAACCCATGTAATTGTGTTTGCAGAACAAAATCAGCAGTACAAATACATGAAAAACTTTTTTTTTTTAACTTTTTCTTAGAATCTACATGATTATCCATCTCCAATAACCTATCACTTGTGAAATTGTTGAGTGGTTCAGGAAGCCTTTGTAAGGGTGGGGTGAGAACAGGGGAGAAAAATCTGGTATAGGGAGATGATTACATTCTGGCCCTGCCACCGGCTGCAACCATTTAAAATAAATATCTCCAGAACAATCACACTGATTGCATTAAAATTTATCACCTTCTATGACTTCACACCTGCAATGTTTTAAGACCATGACATTTACAAACTGTTAGTTGTGCCAAATATTGATAAACATGGAATATGTAGAATGGCTGATAACCACAATGCGAAGGCACATGATGTCTAAGAGGTTCCTGGTGGGAAGCATGTTTTTTTCTACATGCTTTCTTTACTGATACCTGCAAGTTGAATGTGTGTCTTCAGAGAATAGAGGTTTATCAAACCACATCTGTCTTATCAACACCACATCTGAGAAACATGGGTAATTTATTATCAGAGCAAAGGGAACTCTCTGGGGTAGATGACTATCAAAGCAGAATGACAGCAGATTCAGAAAAGAACAAGATCCTCAAGCCCTCTAGGGTTAAGGGAACTGAAAGCTACCTAATTACCTTAACGGTGTTTGCATGGTTAGTTCCTTTCTTAAACATTTACTTTCAAATGAGGCATTTATCAAAAGAGGAGACTGTCACTGTCTTCAAAAATTATCATCAAAAGTCCCTGATGTAAACTGTGCAAATTGTCCACATGTTCAAATAAGAATTTGTAGGCCAATGAAAATGTGCATAATCCTTACTCAGACTTTGTCATTTACCATGACAGAAGACTCCTTGAAGCCTTAACGTTCCTTAAACGCTTTACATTTATGAATATCTGTTTGTTCAGTAAATCACGTAAAACTAAACTGGAAATACACATTTTGTTTCTGTTGCTTTCTAAGTATACCCAACTTCTGAGAAACAGGTATACGTCAAATAGCAGTTTTCTCTTTCTGCTGAGTTGTTTCAAGATAAGTCAAACAACTTGCCACTAGTAACGAAGGCTAAAATAGTGAGTGAAGTTTAAATACAATTAATCAAATTACAATGAAAATGGTGAAATACTTTTTGTTTAACATATTACCAAGGGGTGGTTGATAAGTGGAACAGCCTCTCAGTGGAAGCGGTAAAAGCTAGAGCAGTCTTTACGTACAGCAGACTAAATGGGCCAAATGGTTCTGATCTTGTGTCAAAATGTATATTTCTATGTTTCTATCATTAACATTTACTTGAAGCAGACCAAGTAAAATGAAGTCCCTCTCTTGAACTTAAGTGGTAATGTTCATCCCTAAGATCTTTCTTGTATAGGCAACCCTGAGATCTCCCAGGGTTGACTTCATTAAGATGCATTGTTACCCATATGTAGGTATGGCTAGCGCCAATTGGCCTTTAATGGATGGGAAGTGTGAGATGAATGAGCGAGAAGGAGGCAGTACACCATACTGTAAAAATAAGCCAACAATATTAGAAAACATATTGCGCTTGAGTGATAATAAATAAATGAAAACCTCATACGTGGCATTGCTGCCATAATTATGCCCCTCTGAAAGTGGGGCAGGAAGGGGACATGGCTAAACTCAATAGACTTGAGAAGAATAGGACCTCGGTGGGAAGTAGGTCAGCCCACACCCCAAGGTCAAAGAATAGCCACTACCCTGGTGGCTGGGTATCAATTCTGGTTCCCTGAGCCCATATATGATGATTTACACCATAACTACAGAAATATAATTGTTTCTCTAGTTGAAACACATAATAGTCTGATATAGACAACCCAGATAAATAACAGTTTGCTGAATATTAAAGCACATATAACTTCCCTCATTATTAACATTTTTGATATACAAAATATAATACTATTGCACATTTATGTAATGGTGATATGCTACTCAAACAGTTTTAATGAGGCCATTAAAACTATGATAAATTCAGATTTATTGGGCAAATAATTTTAATAGAATCCTATGCTACAATCTATAATACTATAACAATAAATTTAGCTCCAGAAACTATTACAGTGTCTTCTCTATTATCCCATAATTTATCATGACTGTTAACAAAGCCGTAAGTTATTTAGTGAAACGTGACAGCGTTTTTGCGACGTCTTGCCCTGTCTTCAGATTAATTGGTCTGTTCATCGAAAAGTGCCAAAGAACACTTTGATGTTAGAAATGAATTAATAGGATATGATACATCATTATAGAACAAAATGTAATTTTGGATGTCATTGAAAATGAGGTAATGTTAAAGTCCACTTTTCTATTAAAGGCTGGCTATTCTCTCTGATGCACTAAAAGTAATCCAAGGAATACAAGCTAGTTGAGGCTGTACATGTCACTCTTCAAAGGTATTTCTTGGCAGCAGTCGATCTTCTTGAGTGTGTTTCTACACAGAAGCTTTTTAAATGACAGCTGTTTCACAGGAACCTTGACAAGGGCCATAGTTCTTTTAATGCTTTGACTAACAATTAGTGCAGAGTTTATATCCCATTTCTTATGTTCCAAGAATACTGGTGCTTTTTCAGTTCCTTAAAAAATAAAGGCTCTGTAGCCATGACACATGTTGGAGCTGGGCTGGTGTTGGTGGTGTCTGAGTTCAATCTACCTTTGTCTTATTTAATACATAGAAATCACAGATGGTATGTCTAGAAAGGCAAGCTTATAAATTGCCATTAGCTGTGCTGGCTTTTTTTGTTAGCCCCTCTACTTATTTATAGCATTTTAAGTTTACCTTTTGGCTCCTGAACCCTCCTATCCTTGGAGGAGTGAAAAGGCAGGGAGGTATAATAGAAACATTTAAGTCGTTGAGGGATTTAACAAAGTACAGAAATTAAGTAGTAGTAGTAGATGCTAATACAGTGTGGGAATTTAAAAATGCATGGGCTATCTTCAATCTAAGACAAGACCAAAGACTGATTAAGGTCTGAGTCTTTAAATCAGGAAAAAATAGCAGACTAGATGGGCCAAGAGGTTCTTATATATGAACACATTTGCGTGATTGAGTGAATAAATATCTGTGAATGACGGAATGAATGAGTATATGTGAATGAGGGAATGAATGAGTGAATTTGAGTTTGTGAATGAGTAAATATATGAACATGTGTGTGATAGCATAGATGTGTAAGTGAGAAGGAAGCATGGCACAGGGAGGCTGTTTGAGACTAGAATGGCACAGGGAGGCTGTTTGAAGCTAGAATGGCACAGGGAAGCTGTCAGGCAATCAGGGTGCCAGGGCTGACATCATATTAAATAGGGGCATTATTTCACAAGGAGATGCTGACTGGGGCATCACATAAATCAATACTAAAGGGGAGGGCTGGGTGGTGTGATAAATATAAAATGTGGGGCTAGCTAGGGGCAATACACATGGGTGTGGTGGCATTAGGGTGACCACATCCGCCATGTTTTCCAGGACACATATAACTTTTACATATTGCTGACCAGCCCAGATAAAATGCTGCCCCGCATGGAAGGAACCAACTAGTCAGATATACATCCCTCATACCGCAGGGCAGCAATTTATCTGTGTTGGCGGCCTCAATACACAAGGGGGGGGCAGCTGGGGCCATTACATAGATTAAACAATACTAAAGCGAGGGGCCGTCTGGGGGCATGAATACATATAGTGCTGGCTGGGGGCAATAGACAAGGGGCTAAAACTCAAAAGGGGGGCAACAACAAATCAGTGTGGAAAATACTTTTTTATTGTTGTAGCTTATGTGTCGGTGTGGCAAAACCTGTCCTGGTGTGTGTGGTTTTGGGTGTCAGTGTAGCATGCCTGAGCCCTGGTTGTGTGTGTTGGGAGTGTGGAAAACCCTGTCCTGGTGTGTGTGTTTTGGTGTTGTTGTAGCAGAGCCTGTCCTGGTGTGTGTGCCTTTGGGTGCCAGTGTGGCAGAGCCTGTCGTGGTGTGTGGCTTTGGCTAGTGCCAGTGTGGCAGAAGCCTGTGGTGTGTGTGTGTGTCTTTTTAGGTGTCGGTGTGGCAGAGGCTGTCCTGGTGTGTGTGTCTTTGGGTGTCAGGATGGCAGAGCCTGTGCGTATTTGGTGATCTGTTTCCTGCCACTTTACTTACTCTAGGAATAAATGTAACTATTTCATTTTTACTTATCCAGAGAAATGCCCTCCTGCATATTTTATTAAAAAGGATTAGTGACACTAAGTTCTGGCTTCAGGCGTCACGTGTATGATGACTTTTTTTAGTGTACTAATGTACTCCCAATACACATTACATCAATATGCGTTCGAAAATCAGGAAAAGATGGGCATGGATGGTGGGCTGATTCGGTGGCGCAATGGGCCACTTGACTAGACTTGCCCCCCAGACCTTAGGCTGCCAGCCCTCCCCTGTCTTACTGTCTTACAACCCTACTAAAGAAGAATGCCTGTTAAAGAACATTAACGTTTATTAACTTCAAAAACCAAAACCATCTCCTCTGTGGTCTCACCACTGAATCAGTGGCAGGAAAGTACTCCCATTGAGCAATTATTCCACAGCATTCGCCAGCGCTGGGGCTGGGTGACAGTTCGTTTATCATGTGTATGGAGATATCGTTTGGCTGAACAAATCTTTCAGGGGCACATGTATATGTGTGGAATCTGCAAAATCATGCATATATTTGCAAAAGGGAAAGTCTAACTTAATAAATACTTACATCGGGAGCTATGCTACAAGGGCAATCCAATGGTTGGTATGATGATTGCACCATGCTAACCACTTTCCATTAGATTCACTACTAATATATATCCCTAGATTGTGCTAGAATGAAGGGAGTACATATATATGAAAACAAATTGTGTGATTTAGCTAAGAGCTTATACACCTGGCTGGGTGTTCAGCAGCAGAATAATCCTTCTGGTGTGTAAGAAATGATTGCCAGTGAGGTGGGCAGGGAAAGGATCAGAGAATTAGAAGCTTAGAGAATAAAGTATGTCAGAGAGGACTTTAAGGGATAGCAAACTAATGGACTTAGACCCTGCTGGATATAGTGGAATTGACTTGGAATAATTCTCTTTGGTAGGATTAACTTGAGTCATTTATCATTTATCTCACCAGCTGCTTAGGTAAATTTGGGTCTCTTCAATTCACTTTATATAATCTTAACCGCTTGACTGATGGAAAAGCTAGTAGCGTCAACACAAGACGATGTCTAAATAATTTGCCCCAGTACGTAGGGGGTTACAACTATGTTCTCTGAGCACTGATGACTTCAATACTTAACTGTAATGAATTTAGATAATGCTTTTAAGATTCTTATTTAGATTTAAGAATAGACATCTATAGAACATTGAGAAGGGAACAGTAGCTCTAAGCTTCTCTGTATGATCGTTCATGGGCAATTATTATTCTGCTAATACAATGAATGTACTATTTTAACTGCTTAACACCTGATTGATATAAAAAGCTTTACAGAGTTTCACAGCTCCCAGAATTTAAAGTGTTTACCAAGGGGCAAGATTTAGTATATTTTTACTAAATTAGATACTTGCATTTATGCAAGTTATGATATTTATTTTTATTTTAAACAACCTGCTTTGCTAACCACTCCATGACTCTAGTGACATGATCAATTGTAGTCATTGAAAATTGTTTTGTATTATGCCCTATTTGGACCATACCGGGACAAATCTCTGCAGGGGGTCTTTGCCACTTCATGTTCATGTTTAACACCATTAATCAAACCATCTCCACTTCTGGTTAGATAAGGTCTGCATCTGTACCTAGACATAAGCAATCGAATTTCCTTCCTTAACTAAAGACACCACTGCCTAGGGAAGCAGACAAAATATAAGCCTATGAATATGCCCCTTATTGGGAAAACAGTCACGAAATGCTCGCTACTAATAATCCCTTTATATATAATATTACACTGGGTTAGTCTAAATATGTTACATGGCAGGATGCTTGAAATAGTGGCTTTGCTTTTAAGGTCAGAATAACTGTCCATCCAAGGAATACTATACATGGTTTAACAATGCAATCTTTTAATCCCATAGCAGAAATGACTATATGCACAAGACAAAAAAAGAAGACTAGAAAGGTCAAAAGTTTAAGAACATTCATTCAGACAAAATATCGATTATGATTATCTGAATGAGCAATGGAAATGTTAATGAATTCACCTTGCAAGCAAATAGACATATGACATTGTTTCTAGTGAGTTTGAGAGACGGAGCACTTGAGCAAATGTTGTGATCATGATGATGACGATAGTGCTTGCCTTGCATTTGAAGAACTGATATAAATAAGGGCTACCAGTGCCTGGTGGTAGCATCTGTGAAGGTTGGGCTAGCCATGTTTGGGGTGGGCTAGCCACAGGTAGAGGCGGAGTGAGCCCCAGGCAGTTGTAAGGTATATGTAGCAAACTGGGCAAGGAGAGGCCATGGCCAAATGCTGCTTCCCTTGGAGAAAAGGAAAATGAGCCACATAAGCACGACTTCCCCCGAGGCACTGGGTAAAACTCAGAGAGTTCCCATGTAGAAATATTAGGAAAGTTTAGGAACACATCATTTCGAAATTCGCGGTGGTGGGAAAGTGTAAATATTCATTAGCCATATCTACACGTTTCTATTCTATTGCTTGGATACATACATGAGTAGCCAAATTCTCTGTACTTGCAGCACATTTGATACCTTTACATTCCAAATGCTTAATATGTCTGTTTGTAGCTTTCCATGGATACATTCACATCATTTTTACAAACATATTCTGTTCTGATACATATATACTTGGACAAAGCAAAAATTGTACCTGATCCAACTTCCAGTGGAACTCTGCTGGTCGAAAGGTGTCAGCCTGATCAAAATCACGACGCAACAAGAATACAAGGCGACAGTTGTGTATGTACAATGCATAGTGATGGCGGTTCATCTCTGAAACAGAATAATAATACTGTCAGCCTTCATAAATGTGTATAGACAACCTATAGATAGCTACTGCACCTAAAGCAACTACCCGAAATTGTAGATTAATCCGTCAGATGCTGAATATACTGGCACTATAATGAATGCAAAAAAATCTATATACCGTATTTCCCCATGTATAGGACGCACCTTCATTTTGGGGCCCGAAATTTGAAAAACAAAATTATAAAATTCATACTCATCATCCTCATCACTCCTATCCATTAAATGCCCCTAAACTAACCCTAAAGACCCCATCAACCATAAACTGCCCCTAAATTAACCCTAAAGACCCCATCAACCATAACTGCCCCTAAATTAACCCTAAAATCCATTCAACCATAACTGCCCCTAAATAACCTACACCCCATAACCAAACTGCCCTAAATTAACCCAAAGACCCCGCCAACCATAACTGCCCCTAAATTAACCCTAAACACCCCATTAACCGTAACTGCCGCTAAATTAACCCCCACCTCCCCTAACTTTTAGCAGCCCAAATATTAATTTTATACTTACTGTTAGATGAGTTGCTGAGCAGTGTGGATGCTATAAGGAAAGGGGTGGGGGCCAATCATCAGTGTGACTGCAGGGAGGGACTGGGAAGTAAAATCTACAACCACTGTATAAGACGCACCCAGTTTTTAGACCCCACATTTTTCGAAAATATCTTATACATGGGAAAATACGGTATATATATATATATATATTTTATGTGATAAAATGTCTGTAGTATACCTTTGTCAAAGTTATTTGAATGTAAATATTTGAAAACACATACCTTGGGATGATTTTACAACATGCTGGGTTTCTCATTAAGTTAGGATTTTCTATATAAACATTAGTTTGATGGCAGAAAAAAAGTATTCTCCTTTTCTTATTTACATTAAAGTATTTGACTAATTTAAATTTTCCATTCTATCTGCTAGCAATTTTATTCTGTCTCGTACCATAATCCTCATTGAACATGTAAGCTCTGTTTGTGTTGCCTAACATTGATTTCGAAGAACTATGACTTCATGTTAATGCACTGTGTGATCTTCAGTGTGTTAATATAACAAATATTTAAATATGCGTGTGTTAGCAAGAATTAAAGGTCTATAAGGTATTGGGATCTTTTCCATTACAACATTTTATCCATATTAGAAAAAAAGTAAAAAGGATCTGAAATTTGTAATTTTAAATCTACTATTACCTGCTACAATTACTCTGTTTTAAAGAAATACCACAGTAAACACAGAAAGCTATTTATTTTGTTCAAAAGCATGTTATGAATATTTATAAAAATCACAGGAATGTAATACTAACAGCAAAATCTTCTTAAAACTAGATAAAGCATTTTAGTGGAGCCTTTTGATGTTTTAGTACAGACAACCCATCTTATTAAGTACGTCTTGACTCCCTTCTTTCCATTGTGCCCAATGGTGCGTAAACTAATAGTAGGTTTTGCTTCAGAATCCCTGTTGCTTGAACAACATCACAGACTAAATTTTTGTGTTTAGATTTGATATGATCCTCCTAATGCGCTACAGCAAGTAGCTAATGATTCATATAGAATCCACAGCTCAGTGAACATCTGGCAAGTCAGTTTAAGGGAATACATAGCACAGTAGAAGGAACTGTTAATGAGTTGAGAGTGATTCATTAAGGAGAGATATCATTTACTGCTTTCTTTCCAGAGGGAAAGAGACCAAATCTCATGCTTTGGTAAATTTTAGGTCTTTCAGCAGGGGAGAGCTGGCATCTTTTGGTCACGTACAGGCAAGTGTCCCCTACCCCCTCACCAATACATTAGGAGAATCACATGGATACATACTAGATTAAATACCTTACCTGGCTCTACCTTCTGATCACACAGAGTGCAAGGTGCAACACTATTACTGCAGCTCACGTACGGTCATGTTATGTGACCCCAATGAGTGCTGGTCTGGTGTCAAGAGTCACACTTGGACACCAGACCAAGTGTCCAAGTGTCCTTGGGCACGGGTATCTTTGTTTCAAGAAGCGAACTGGCTCAGAGGAAATCCCACTCCCTACAGGCCAGCATGCCCTTGCCATCCAGGTGGTGCATAAAACTTCCGACATGGTAAAAACATATCACTGGACAAAACAAGAGCTTTCTTTTTAGAATTAGCTCATAATTACTAGCTCAGCTCATTTCCTTTAAAAAATCTAGACTTGAATATAAGGCCTATGAGACACATTATTGTTTTACCTGTTTTATCAGAATTGCATAGGATGGTCTCCTTTTCCGCTCTGAGTCCGGGACTAGGACCATGCTTCATCCACAAAATGATAGAAAATTGGTCAGTTAAATTCTTTGGTACAATTGAATCTGGGATCTTCACACCTTGTTTCCCATCAAATTTGAAGATCATTCCACTGTTGTCCATCGGCAGACCAGCTGTCCAGTTGGTAGCAGGACTGGGAGATGGTAGCAGGTCAATGGCACCAGAAGAGGCACCTAAATATAGATTATTATATTTAGTAAACAATGTTTACAACAGTGAACCAATCATTTTTGTCCCTTTCTGGGTAAATCCGGCAATAATACATTAAGAAGGCTTTTTGTTTGCCTTCAGCTGGGTGAGTACCATCAAGAACATCTGAGATTGAATGTAATGGACTTATGATATGTCTGACATAATGAGACATGGCTAGGGCTTCACCAAGAGTTTGTATGTCATTGTGAAGGTGTGAAGGTGTAAACTATTGACAGATGAATTTAGATCAATTTATGTTAATCCTCTAATAATTTATGACAATAAAGAAGTGAAACATTATTTTACTTATACATATAGTAACTAAAACACCTTACCTGTTTATATATTGGCACCTTAATTTAATTGTTACTAAGTAAGCATAGCTTGTATTAGGACACGCATAAATCTCTCTTTCCCTGACTCTAGGCTAGGTCAACACAGAGACACAGGAAATGCCAGGTTATGACATCATAACCCAGTTTACTCAGGAGAGCTAGGACTCGGGGATCTCTTGGACCAGTAGCCAAGACAAAGCTACACCCCTTCTAGCCATGCAGTTTTCTATATGTTGCAGAAACAAAGTGTACAATTACTAGTTAACTTTTTATCCATTTGGGAGGGCAAACTGGCATACATTATCTTATTGCTTAATAACATTGTTAGTGACTGGCCTGTTGCATAATGTTGAAGTGGCTCAGTGAACCAGTTAGTACATCTCTAATTACAAATAATAATTATATTTTTTTGTAATGACTGTTTATTTCTCTGAGGCCATTTCTACTAACTCTTTACAATTCAATTAGCAATATTGTGTTTTAATGGACATGTTTCTAATGAGGTCACGGTTTAACAAGCTCTTAATGCTTTACACTCATTTGTCTCTGGGGTACATATACTATACTATGAAACTGTGAAATATCATCCCACTGTGTTACCTATGCATTATACAAGCCCAACCTAGCCCTTCTTCAAGATAATCTTTGTCTTATTTAATATGGCAAAATGGAATGATAGATCATTACATAGTACATACAGTTGAAAAAAAGACCTAAGTTCATCAAGTTCAACCCTTCTACCTAACCTTCCTACTCTTGATCCAAAAGAAGGCAAAAAAAACCCTAATTAAGCTACTTCGAATTCTGCAATCAGGGGAAAAAAATCCCTCTTGACTCCAAAAGGCAATCAGATTTCTCCTTGGATCAAGAAGCTCTAAAATATTAATTCTTTCTAAAAAAAAATCCAGACCCTTTTTGAGGCATCTAATGTATTTGATAACACCACCTCCTTAGGCAGTGAATTCCATAACTTTATTGTCCTCACCGTAAAGAATCCCTTCCTTTGTCTTCTATGAAACCTGCACTCTTCCAGTCTCAGAGGGTGACCTCTTGTTCTTTGTATATTTCTGTTAATGAGCAGGGTCACTGAAGAGCTCTTTATATTGGCCCTGCATATATTTATATAATGTTATCATATCCCCTCTGAGACGCCGTTTTTCCAGTGTATATAGCTTTAACTTTTTTAGTCTCTCTTCATAACTAGTATCTCTCAATCCTCTTATTAATTTTGTAGCCCTTCTTTGCATGATATCCTCCTCCCGTGATTCAATACCTGTTTTTATACATGCCAAAACCTTATTGGCCCTTGCAGCTGCTTGCTGGCATTGCGCACTGTTGTGAACTCTATTGTCTACCATTATTCCTAAGTCCTTCTCATTGGTAGTTTTCCCCAAGGATATTCCATTTATAGTATAGGTTGCATTTTTATTATTTTTAACATAATGCATAACTTTGCATTTATCTATGTTGAACCTCATCTGCCACTTGCGCGCCCAGTCCCCAACTCTGTCTAAATCCTCCTGCAAAGAAGAAATATCGAGATTAGTCTGAATTACCTTGCCTAATTTTGTGTCATGAGCAAAAACTGTGACATGGCTCTCAATGCAGCCTGGGAGATCATTTATAAATAAATTAAAAAGAAGAGGACCCAGGACAGACCCCCTGAGGCACTCCACTTAATACCTGAGTACAGTCTGAGAAACATTCATTCACAACTAACCTGGATTCCATCTTTTAGCCAATTTCCAATCCAAATACAGACATTAGCCCCTAAGCGTATTTCTGTTAATTTGTTGAGTAACCTTTTATGTGGAACCGTATCAAATGCCTTAGCAAAGTCCAGATAAATCACATCTACAGCCACCCCCAGGTCTATATTTTTACTAACTTCTTCATAGAACGCTAATAGGTAGATATGTCTAATATTGTTAACAGTTAACTTTAATTCTGCTATAAATACACCAATATTTCTGTACCTAGTTGCAAAATATATGCACAAAAAACAGCAATGATTTACTGTAGCCCAAAGTTTAATTTAATATTTAGCTACATTTTTTGTATTATTTTTGCAGCTCTCAAGTTTTTTTTTACTCCAGTAGAAGTTAATGTTGTAATTATTGGTGACAGCTGTCATGCTCATTTAACTCAGCCTGACAGTATATTCTGGTATGTGTGCACATCTTATACATTTTAAAGTTACAGGAATAGCATCCAGACATCATATTCCTATGTTAATCTTTTGGCAGAAGTAAGAAAGGCTTTATAGCTAAATAAATGACTTGGGCCCAGGCATATTGTGTTAAGGGGCGCATTTAATATACGTCATTGAACATGTTATTTAGTAACTAATATTCATCACACTTACCGAACTAGTAAGTACAAGTGATATGATAGATATGTCAGAGATATGATAACAAACAGGTTGCTAATAAATAATAATAGAGAGCTTTGATGGCAGATGTACCAGTATGAAAGGGGCTTATGGGTGCCTCAAGAAGCCTTTCGTGTCTCCTAACATCTACCAACCAGTGACTAGTACAGAGCACTATTTAATTAGGGGCAACCGTTGTATGGACGTTGAGTTGGTTACGGAAGCCCTGAGAATGCATGACTTATCTAGCTTGTAGCATGATTTACCTAATTTATTGAATAGTGGGGGCACTTTGTATGTAAATGCCGGTCCCGTATGAGTGATGGAGCGACATCAGCTCCCTGTTGTTGTCGTATTACCTCCTTTCGCATCCATGGCGAAATGAGTCAGTAACTTGACTTAATTAACAAGTCTTTAACATTGTATTAAAAATCACCTTTGCAGCAATTCTACACTTCAGTCTGGAGATTCAGAATCACAAATTTACTGGGAGTATCTCCCGCAGAGTAAAATCTTTACCACCTGCTGGCCGAAGTTGTACTATGGGAATATGTAAAATGGGTAATTGAGATAACTATTTAATGGCTCTTGCTATATGAGGCAAAACGCTTGCTTTCCATGTGGTGAGGAAATAGAGTGAGCAGATTTATATATATTTGACATATAGATGCTCGTTAAAACGTACAGCTTACAGAAAAAAATAAAATGATGAATTATGCCTAAAATGAAGGCTGTCTTTGATACACAGCTTGGTAATGGGAAAATATATTTAAAAACATCTTTAATAACAATGGGGATGGGGAGTTGTGGCAAAAAAGGCAATGTGTGCTGCAATGGCTCTGTTATCAGTTACACTCTACCTGGATCCTTTATGCTCTCTGTACATGGGTCTAGTCTGTTTTGGTTTGACAGTTGTAGAAAAGTTGCAGCTGCGCTCTACTGACTTCAATTACATTCCTAATAACTACCACTTTAGTAAATAAATACCATTTAAATTGTGTATAAGTTATACTAGGGATTGGCTAATCTGGCTCCACTGTGTATCTGTGAGGCAGGTGACCTTGATCTTACAATGCAGCGGTTCCCAGACATATTATTATCTGGATTTGACCTTGGACTTTGATTATTCTTTGGTTTATCCTTCAACACCGTGAAATAGTTCCAACTATGTATGCCCTAGGCTTGCCTGACCTCATTTGCCTGTTCCTAAGTCTGTTTGTGTAAATGATGTCTAGAAAGAAGATGCCCCATGCAGTGTTCTGATCTTGAACCTGCACCGAGGCTCCTACCAGACCACAAACCTGCAGTTGTGACATTGTGTCTTCATTTTCATGTTCCCATTGGCTGCCTCACAAGGAGTACTAATGTCAATTACATGTGTGCTAGTTGAAGATTAATGCTACAGAGGATGTGTACCCTTTCGGTAAAGAGGAGGAGAAAATCCAGATAGCAGTCTTAATTTCTACCCACGATAACACAAAGGATGTATGGAGTACTATGAGCTCCAATATGCATTTTACATGGAAATAGGGTAGGAGTTGGAATTCAACCAGGTGTAACGCTAAATGTTATATAGGTCTGTTATTAAGTAAGATTTTTATATCATTGGTTTTCATGATTTATTTATTGATTTAGCTGTAGCAGGGATACAACAGATGAGGAAAAAAACTTTTGGGGGTTGGTCACCTTCAATGTAAAATAAAACCCATCTTCGAACAGACAGAAAGTGTACTAGTAAACTATTAAACACCTCTACAGATCACAAACTTGTCACTTTGAGCTTCAATTATGTTCTCGTTGAAAAGGGTTCAGATATTTATTACATTAGGGCAACTTTTACAGGAAACATGTCTGCTCCAATCTAGTTTTCTTACATTCTTGAGCAAATAAAACCATAATTGAAAAAGAATGTAATTTAAATGGAAATCCTGTCTGTTCTGATATAGACAAACAGAGAACCTGTCCATTCATATCAAAGAATACTAATATACATTTACCTGCAAAATATGATGTTCTCTCTAAACCTGAGAAATGAAGAAGAAACTATAATCCAGAAATAGATAATAGGGTTCGCTACAAAATTCCTCACATAAATGTAGTCTTAACTTCTGAACAAGTTTCAGCATGAGAAAAAAACTTGATTGACAAAAGTCAGTTCAATTTGCTATGATCAGCTCGAGCTATAAGTAAATTATTCACTAACAGCAAAGTTCAACAGAGCTTCAAAACTGAGATGAAAGTGAACTTGTGTTGTTTTCAACTTAAAAAGTACTTTCTTGCATCGTATTACTGGGTATAGGGTTATATTAAGGGCAATGAAGAACAAGATGGCGGATTTCGACAGAAATGTGTTGGTTACGTTGCTCATACATTTCAGATGCTTGAAGTTACAACAAAGCAAAAAAAAAATGTCAGAAAGAATACCAAATCTAATAGTGTTTTTTATTTATTTAAAATGATATTGCTTATTACATGTTAACAGTCCCTGAATGCTAAATACAAGAGGACAAAATTAAATATAGAAAGGGTATATTGATTAACATTTAATAATGAAATATATACTGTAGTTATGTAATTAAAACCAATAGATGAGTAAGTAGGAGGATGCTGAACATAACTCATGTAATTCTGCTTGTTATGCTAGTTGTACTAGTCTCTTCAATTGGATCTGATGCTATGTATTTCCTAGAAATATTTGACTCAACAAGCCCAGTCGGCCTTATTCTGTAAATATGTGATTTCATGGTACATTGGATGTCCACTTACCACATAATGCCTGCAGAGATGTGTCAGTGAAGGTTTCTCGTTGACAGCCCTTGCCATTTCGGTTGATCTGCAATTCAATGCTGGTTCGGACTGAAGACACAGGTCCATCACAGGTCTCCAGGTGAACACCAGGGAATAATGCCATGCTTCCAGATCCAGGGTTATACTCAATGCGCTTCTCCCAATCTACAAGGAAAGACACTTAATAAGGACCATAGTTCCCAAACTCATAACAAATATGACCAACAGCAATATTTTGACAGACAGCAAACTCAAAAATACTAATACTTGTATAAATAGTGTTTTGATCTTAAATTCCACATATTCCCTTTGACATCTCCATCACCCTATGTTGTTTTATGTACAAAGATAATGGAAAAGAGTGATTTTCCAAGAGTCAGGAAAATCTCTAGGAGCCCTCCCTGCAAATAACTGTGCATACAACCACTCCTTACTAACAGGGCCCATGAAGGCCAAAACCAAGACATCTTTAACACATTACAAAGGTGGTAGCTGCCCTGGTCCCAGGCTTTCCTTAGGTTCTGGAGGTGGAGTCTATGTGGCCACTGTCACAGACTTCCCACTAATGCTTTCTTCTTTAAGTTCTGCCCACCACCTGCCGGAGCAGGGTGTCTGGAAATGATGCCATATCCCGCGGTACAGCACGAAGCACTGACTTCTAAGGACAAACTTTCTATGGGACAAGTCTGTGTTGGAGTCAGCGCAGACCTCCATCCCCCATCTCACTGCACCATCATAGAAAAAGAGGGCACTAATGCTGAATCGGGGTTTGCAGGGTTGAGGAGGATGTTCAGAATGCTTGCCCCAGGCCCACTTATGTCTAAAGATTGCCCTGGCCAAAATCCTAAGTATCCTGAAGCAATTTCCATTTTGACTCTAGATTACCCTTTTGGACATAATTAGTCCATTATGCATATAAAGAGCTTTCCTCTTTAAATGAACAAATTATTACAATCTGAGACCCTCCTAAGCAGTGACTCACTGTACAGGAAAACAACTTCCCTTTTCTACTGCTAAACTTACATATTTAAGTAAATAAACCTAGTCTAAAACAAAGGCCATCTGACCGTGTTTGTGAGTCAGACAGTACAATACATAGCAATCTGAGTTAGTCCACATAGTATTTTGGATTATAGTTATATATAATTTAATATTTATTTTTAATTTATATAAAGTTGTTTTTATAGTTCTACCCACGATGTTCTAAATTTATGAACATCTCTGTCTCTGAGACAAATCATCTCAATAACCAATTTGAAAGCGAATTCTGGCTATTTACATTACATGTGCTAATTGCTTTAAGTTCACTTCTTGCTGACTATGCGTAGGAAGTAAAATTAGTTTTCATTTTCCTCAGGGAATCCCCAGCTAATCTTATTAGATTTCATTTATTCACCCATCAGCTATGGTGCGTATATATATTTCATGTTTTTCTGAAGGTTGACTAGGTTCTCTAAGGGTTGTTTTACTTTTTTAATTTGTAATCAAAACAAATTTGCAGATGTAATGGAAGTGTGTAAAGTCAAAATGCCAAGTCATTTTTTTTTATAATTTTTAATTTAAAAAGGGCATATTTAATGTATTTAACAGTTTTAATTTTTTTTCACATATACACAATATCGTGTCTCTATAATGATTATTTTCGGTACAAAGTACGTACGACTAATGTCAAACTATGTTTTTGATCATCAAAAAAAAAAATCTATTTTCTAGATATCTATTTGTTTGTGTAATTTGATGTTCTCGCTCAAACATATACAGTATTTTTATTCACACATGATTTGAAATATATATATATATATATATATACACACACATACATATACTGTATATAAAAACACAAGAATAGGAGAATTACTAAAACGCTATTTTACTGGCATTTTAGAAAAGCACAGATGATTGAGTATATCTAAATTTAGTTTGCGCACGGCAAAAGGATTGGCACCTCATGCCTAGGCACTAAAATAAATTACATGCTCTCTAGAGCAAGTGCATTTGTACCAGAAATAGTCAGTCTGTATATAATGTCTGGACTGTCTACCATAACATGTATTGCTAGGTACAGACGCAATGTCAAGGTTCTGTATTGATATCACCTACAACAGACTTGCATTGTGAAATTATTCTATAACTGAATATGACCTAAGAATCAGGTGCAGTCATGTATGGAGAAAACTCAATTACGTTATAGTATGTAGTAAATTGATTTATGTCAGTGTTCTTGTGATACAAATACAGCGATCCATGTTTTTTCTGTCATAATTCAATGTTATACATACAGCAGTTTCCTCTGAGGATAGCCCCCCACATTGTCACTGAAAACGCTAATTACAGATTTAATATTTTTCTCACAATTAAATCAAACAGGTCTATTCACCAAACGGCAAATGCATGCGTAACAGATTTTATACTTAAATGGACCCACAATAACTGTATTTAGCACTGGCAGTACGGTATTACCCTATTAAGAAATCGAGCAGGATTTGGTTCCGCAACTCCAAAGAAATAACTTTGAAAGCATTTCTGACTCTGACTGTAAAGCAGTCTGGAATCTACTGGCTCTATTTAAATAAATGTATTTTAATGTATGCACTACAATGTTCATAAATGTGACTAAAATGTTTTATTCTCAATATAGAAAAGATATATAAAAGAATAGCTAAATCATTGGTTTTTTTTAACATTTAAAGGGTTAATCAAGTGGGTTAGACTTTCTCTTTTCTTCTTGCAATGGGAATTGATTCATTCTCAGTGGGGCTGAAAAGCCAAAATGCTTCAGAGAATTCTACGTTCAGCTCAGCCTTCAGATACGAGAAGCAGAGTTTTACTGATGCCTATATTTTCTTCTCTTGATTTCTTTGGGTTTGAAATACAAAGAATCACAATGACCAGGGTTACTTTGAATGGAGATCATAGCTCCACTACTGTAGAATGCTGTATGGAAACACAGGGCTTTCTCCAGAACCGTAGTTAGCTTAATTCTACCGAGCGATGAGATCATTTCTAAGAAGCGATGGTGTGAGTCATTTCTGCCTTTCAAGTATCCTTTTTCATTTTAGTCAAGTATAGTACAACAACATAGATACAACATATAACATTAAAATACATTACATAGGTTATCATAAAATACTATTTGAACATTGACATAAAACCATGAAAAGTTAAATTAAGCAATATAAACTACAAAAATAGACAAAATTAACCACGGGAAGATCAAGGTTCAGCAAACCGCAACATGAAAATAAAGTCAGTGGATCACTATGAACCACAAGAAGGCATGGTATACATTGAGATATTAAGTATAGATTCAAGTTTCAATTGCTTAAAATTCAGTCCAAGGGGACCATATGTTGAAATATGTGTTATGTTATGCGTAATAAAGAAACTTTTTTCCATATTGCATTGGAATCGAACTTGATTGATCATTTGATCAAAGGTTGGACCCTGTAGCTATACAAATTTTCACCACTGTCAGAATTAATAGTTTTAGTTTCCTTCTTTAAAGGTATTGAACTAAAGATGGAGTAATGGTGTTAGAGAATTAAACCTCTGGAGGGGACTATTCAGTACCTCAAAGAGAGGAATAATTATTTGCAAGATTTGTTGAATAATTGGTCACTTCCACCTAATGTGAAGCATAGTTCTCAATTCCAGAGTACCGTGTTTGCTCCATTATAAGACCACCCTCCTCCACTCTATAAGTTTTACTAGTAAAATTAATTCACATGTAAACTATATTTTTCATATTTCCTTTTATTTACCAACCTGCCACCCAGTTATTTACATCTGTCCCCAGATATGCCTTACACCCCCCTATATGCCACTCTGCCTCTCTGATATTCCACTCTGCCCCCATAAATGCCTTATACCCCCTATATGCCACATGCCCCAGATATTTTTATCCCCCCTATATGCCCCCTGATATGCCTTATTCCCCCCTATTTGCCACTCTGCCTCCTTGATATGCCTTATACCCCTATTATGCCACTCTGCCCCCCTGATATGCTACTCTGCCCCCCAGACTGACCAATGCATCCCCAGACTTGCCCCCCATGCTTCAGACTCCGTGGTATCTAGTGGGGACAGCAAGTGAATGTCCTCTGCTGCCTCCCCTCTGGGCTTCTGCGACTAAGCACCGGAAGATCATGCAACGCCGGCTCTCCATCATAGAAGTCCTGGCGGAAGTGCCAGGTAGCAGCGGAGGCAGGGGCATAACTACAAACCATAGGGCCCTGGTGTGAAAAATTCCCCCAGGCCATCATTACCCTCACAACCTGTAGGTTGTACCTTTCTGAAATTATTTTTTTTTAGGTTGAGATGTCTGAGTAATGTGTTCTATGTAAGTGATTGATGTGTAATTTCTATGATATTACTGTAATCAGGGAATCTTGCTGAACGTAAATGGGTTACACTCTGTAGAAGTATTTTTTCCTCATTTTAATACAGTTTTTTTTGTTTGTTTTTTACATTTTAGCACAAATCCACTATGCTAATTCTTTTTCCACGGACAAATTTCTCAGTCTAGATTCCAAAACAAAATGTTACAACCTCCCACAGTGATTTATTTTTTGTATCCACAGCAGTTGATACTGCTATCTCCTGCTGAGTGAAATCGATGGCAGTGTGAACTAGTGTGAAGGTCACACTCCATATTTCACCACTTATCTGCCAGTAAGAACCGAGAAGTCTGGTGTCTCAGGAAAGAGCAAACTCAAAGGCTTGGGCTAGAGTGCTACTTTTTTAGTCCACAGAAGAGAGTCTTTGCTGCCCAGCTGGAAATACCGACTGGCAAAGGTTACATACCTTGCCATCCGGGCTTGCACACAGGCTTAACGTCCACTTTGACGGTGACCTCTTCGGTGGCATGTTTCTGTCCACAATCATACGCAGTAACTTTAATCTCGTACTGCCGCTGCTTATCATAGCTCAGCTTCTCTGTATTTCTGATGTTACCTTGAAGATAAAAAGATCACACTGTGGTTAGGAAGAAAATGCTTCTTTCCACAAAATGTACTTTTGGTTTAAAGAAAGTAAATCGTTATTTTATTAACTAATTTGCTATTCAGGCCTAGCTCTGTTCTCTTTTATTTATGTGTATAACCAACAATTCAACTACAGAGTAACCTAGCAAGCACAGAGCCCTCTTAATGTATCCATTTAGTCTGTCAATTCTAGTTTTGTCATACCCTCTGAATGTATGTACTGTAAGAAGTGCTGCGTTTATTGTGGTAAATGAATATAATATAATAATAGTAAGGCCAACGGCTGCATGTGTTCCAAAGGGGCTAGCTTAACCCCTTTCATGAAGTTCACACTTAAAGTGACTGCATTCATTGCTAAAGATAAATCTATTGAACGCAAACCTTTGTGGAGATGAGCAATGGATAAAGATTAATAATAATATATTTTATTTTAGATAATAGACCTGGGCTGATATTTGTTTTCAGCTATTTTTTCCATTCAGTCTTACAGAGGGGTTGTTATTCAATTACGTGCAATAGAGTTACCTCCAGCATTTAATCATGCCCAAGGACAGAAGCATTTTTGGTCTTTGTACAACTGTAATTTTCCTCTTTTTCATTGTGTTTACCCACACAAATTTCATATAGTGTTTTCTTTTGAGCACATAGCTAGTGCAAATGGTGAAAAAAACAACAATATACATTCAAGTCAATGTCAAATAAGTACAAGTAATGTCAAATAAGTACCATACCATGCTTCATACTTTTGGATATATGGACAGTGATGATGATTAGAATTTTCTTTCAAATTTTAAGCAGCTACCCAGCAAGGGCTACTTACAGGAAGCATGAAGTGTATAAGACAGTATTAAGAGGTGTTTTAGTCTAGACTGTCAGGATTTGGGAATTTTCCTCACATGAGATACACAAGGAAGTTTTTATCGACCTTTTATGGGCATTATTTGTCTATTGGATTATTGCATTTACGAATGTGTATGTTTATCGTATTTATTATTTCATAATACTACTACTCAGGGATATATCGGTCTGATATAGCATAGTTGGCATTGGTGATGACTTACTACTCAATGGGATACATTTTCAAAGAAGAAAGCATTGCAGCTTCTTTAAAAGAATACGTCTTAGTTCTCCAAATCATTGTTAGTCAACTAATAAATCCGAGACTGCATAAATAGCAAATTTGATAACATCAATATTTACAATGTAACCTTTCCCATATTGCTTCTTAGACACGGCCATAAAGATCCACCTACACGTTTATGTGATACATTTAAAGAGATTAAGGAAGTAACAAAATAATGAAGAATATTGTATAATAATATAATAACCAGAAGTATTACGGTATAATCGACACCAAGTGTGTGTCATTAACGATAATTTGTTATTTTAAATTAATAACAATAATAATTGTCACATAATCCATAATTAACTATATAATAGTTGGGCACATTAGATACTGAGTTACTGAGTATATAACGTCCATACTATCTTTATTAAGCTAAGCAACTGAGTGGTAATAAATTGCCTGTTATAAAGGGAAAAAAATATTAAATATTCCCAAATGAAACTACTCAAATAATACAACATGCAGGCGATTCTAGAACAAGATTTCTTATTGATTGACACAAAAAATGCAGGTTATTAGCTGCTTATATCAAGATTTCATGCCAAGAGGCTTCGTGTAAATGAAGCTCACTGAAAATGAACCAATTCTGTCTAGCTTGATGAACATTCTGTGGAAAGATTAATGTATTAGTATCATGAATTCAAATACCAACTCTTGTTGTCCTGTCCTACTCCAAGTCACATTTTCCCAGTATAAGTATATTCCCCAGGTAAGAAGTAGAAAATTAGCTCTTCACTTGAGTTGTTCTTTCAATGTGCAAAGTACTTTAAGATGCATTGTTTGTTTGTGAGGCTGACTTGGACTTTAACGTGTGAGGGTAAAAGTGCAAGGACAAATCTAGGATGTGAAGACCTTGCATTGGTGATCTTTGAAGATCACCAATGCAAGGAACAACATAGACCTATATGGGTACATTGGAGTAGCCACCGTGAAATCCCCATGAATATTTACTGCTAACTGCTCCGTTGTATTCCGTTCTGCCTGCTTCCACAAGTAAGTCAAATAATGAAGAATGAAGATAGAATTTTCTGAGCAGGGAAAATTTTGCAGAATCCTGGGAAACAAAAGCAAGCACTGACAAGGTGTTGTCAACAAATTGTGAACCTAAAAGTGCTGCTTATATGATTGTGAGCAACTCTTCCATAAAATGTCAGATGTACTAAGAATTAGTGGCTAAACATACTAGTGACCAGAATCTTTACATTCTAGCAAATGTAATTCATATATTGACCAAGTGGAACAGCATCTTCAACCAAAAACTGCAAATTAGAATAATTTAAAATGATCTTTCTTAGTAGTAGACCAAAAAAATAAATGTAGCTTTACACACTTAAGAAGTACCATTTCACGCCTCATAACACTATAAAGCAGGTACATATTTCTACTTAGAATTTCTGTTCCAAAGAAATCCATTTTCTCAGAAGCTCACAGATGTTTTCTACCCTTATCTCAGAGACTACGTTAGCTCCTGGCACATTCTAAATTCTTCCTAATAAAGCCGAGACTTCATTTAAGGTGCAGTGTAGTTTAGGAGTAGTATAACTACTAAGAACATTGCCTTTTGCTTTTCAGTTAAACTTTACCATATTTCCATTTCTATTTTTCAGAACGAGCTCTAATGAACCTCCATCTGAATACCGCGTGAAATCAAAATCCATTGGAAATACAATACAGATTGTTTTAATCAGGGGATATGGAGCAGGAAGCTCATCTTGAACTGAGCAGAGTCAGTGAACCAGTCATTTTAAATTTGGTCTGAGTTATGAAACCGCTTTTACAAGACTTTCAAGGGAAAGTCAATTTTAAAAGCTACCAAAAACTCTCATTCATACAAAAGTTCTCAAAAAAGGATGACTAGAGGATTTCACAATGATTTCTGATATCAAACATACAAAGTCTGAAATATCAAAAAGGCTTTTTTTTATATTATCCCAGCAGAAAAATGTAAGAGATTGTTGTGTAGGGATGGAATACTTAAAATTCCAAAGAATATAAAGGGGCAAAAAGCCCTGCATCTTAAAAAAGTTTTTTCCCCATTTTAGAAAAATGTACATTAAAGTACACACAGAGTACTTTAATAAGCATTTTTATTTACTGTCCAGTTTCTGCTACTGATGACTTGGCCATATCAGCACAATTTTACCTCAATGTGATGTCCAACTTCATTTTCCCAGGGCAGAATTCAAACCAGGTAAAGTGACTTGGCAGGGCTGGGCTTAGCGTGGCCTCGCAGTAGAAGACCATCAGCCTTCACCATGTGCACCAGGCATGGCCAGAACGGCATGTGAAGAAGTATGTGGTTTTTTGCTTATGGGGTTTAAGGAAGTTGGGGCGGTTGGTGCAAGGTTATGCAGCGGACCACTTGCTCTCCTGTCCCAATGGCAAAATGTGCAAGCTCTGCTCTGTATCTTGGCATGGTTGCAAGCTAAACATCTCTTGGTCATCGGGTGTGACTAAACCCTCATCCTTTGACCAACTTGTGTGGTCCAGCCACCTAGGTTTAGCTTGGTAACACACTACTTAAGTTAGGACACATCTCTTGATGCCTTAATTTTTGTATTTAAGTTTATTATACAAAACTGATTATGACAAAACAGACATCAACCTGTTTTAGCAGGAATACATAGCTCAGTAATATTGGTACAGATGGACGATAAGTAGTACTGCGACGCAGCGCAGGGCAATACACGTTACAGTACGACTTCAGTTTGCGGAAAGCTCAGTAGAAGCAGTGTACAATTACATTCCCAGACGTGGCGCATATGGTTAGCATTTAGTGGAACATAACCTGGGGAAATGGGGGGGGAAGGGGGCCGAGGAGAATGGGGCTAGTCTTCAGCCTCTAGACTGTCCTTGAGAGCGTAGTCTCTCAGCAGGCTGTGGATAAGCCTGCGGCAGTCACGGGCTGTGACCTGCTCCCTCCTCAGCACCAGGCGGTTCCTGGCAAACCATAGAGCGTCCTTTACACAGCACATGAGACGCCAAGCATCCTCAATGGCGCTCTCCGTGTGTGTTCCTGGAAAAAGTCCGTAAAGTACCGAATGGTATGACAGGTACTTTCTCTCGATAGAGTCCTTGAGATCCAGCTCCAGGGCTCTGAACAAAGCCTGTGCAAACGGGCACTGCCAGAACAAGTGAAGGGAAGTCTCCTCCTCCACAATGCACTGTGGGCAGCGTCTATATCTGCACAGCCCCTGGCATGCATAAATGTCCTTAGGGGGAGGCCTCCCTGAATGGCCATCCATGCCATGTCTTTATGTCTGTTGGTTAGCCTGCTCGACGACACGTTAGCCCAGACAGTCTTGGCTGTGGCGTCGGGGAGCCCTGGGATGTTCTCGATAGTGTCTTTGGCTCTGATGAGCTTGTGGATCACACGGGGTAACCACAGGTCTGGTTTAACTCCCTCCAGTTGGTGTTCCCTTACAAATTTGCCCACGTCCGAGTAGAACCAGGGCATGGTCCAATTGTAAGGGACGGAGCTGTCCCACTTTTCCCACTTGAGCTGCCTCCATCTCTTGATGCCTTAATGTGGTAGGTGAGCTTATGTGCTTTTAAAATAATAAAGTAATAAATCCTTCTAAATCAAAATATATGGTATGTCATTGCTGCCACTCAGCTAATTGAGACTGAAAGCCCTATATTTACAGACTACTAGTAAACCACCCGCTATGCGTATACAAAGGGAAGGTTTGCAAGAAAACAAATCTTTTTTCTTCGTTCTTACACAGTAATTAATTCCCTGTTAAATATAAATGTGAGTGTTTCAGGTGTTGAATGTTGCCCAGGGGTAAAGAAATAATGGAAATGTAGGCTGCATATATATGAAGCTCATTTGCATACAATTAGTCTAATGGAAATAGTGATGGGCCAATTTGCATACATTATCATATCCTGTAGACACATAAGGCTTCCAGTGAAATACTTTTTTTCTGAGCATGTAGAGAAATGACACCACTAGAAATACATATGTAACTTTACTAAATGGGTTGCTTCCCCACCAGATTCAGCAGAATGAATGTTTGGTTTTACCTGCAAAGACCAATGATTATCCCAGACACCCAGGAGGGTTTTTCCTTATGCAAAAAGTAATGTAAATTATTGTTGTGCTATGTAGAGTAATGTTATGTTACCTAACCAAATAATAACAGTAATATAGAGGATTCCCTCAGCCAGTCCAAGATTCAAGATGCAAGTTGAGTGGACAGTGAGACAGTTCCTGAAAATCTTCCCGAGAAGTATATTGAGTGGTTGGGAGATGCAATTTTGAAATCAGCCGGCTGCATTATCCCTGCTACTGTTATGAAAATAGTGGCGCCTAGGTGCAGTATTTCTTCAGGGCCTCCCTATAACTAACACACATACATACTAACATACAAACATACTCTAACAACTACTTACTCTAACAGTGTACACTTACATACATACATACATACATACATACACACACACACACATGGTGCCACTAGCCCTAGGCTCACCTCACTCTGACACCATATCATACACTGACAACTACCCACACGCACATGCTAACACCAAATACTAACACATGCACTCATGCTAACACCATACACTAACAAACACACTCTAACACCATACAGTAAGAGACACACACATGCTAACAACATGTGCTAACAGCTTACAGTAGCATGCTAAAACCATACACTACACCATACATGCAGATATGTTAACCCAATAAACAAATACACACATTCTCTAACACTACGCTCATTTCCTTTCTGTTCCTTACTTCCTTGATCAGTTTACCAAACTGGTCAAATATTCTGGGAAATTTAGTCCCACGGCATGCTGTTGGATACGTCTAAGTGTACACCATTGGTATAGTGCTGCTGTTGCTGGTGGTCGTGCAATGCAAAATCTTGTCTGGATTTTTTCCTAAACCCTAAGAAAACGATAAATCCAGGAAGTGGCAGGGACTTAGTCCATTTGGTTGCCAAATAAAAAAACCTCCAAACGGAGCAAAAGTCTAAAGAAAACTGGCCCGGCTTCCCAAGGAACAAATTGTATCCTGATCCCCAGCACTTTTACTGCTCAACATATGTTCTGAGAGACATACAGAACAGTAAAGCATAAAGACAAAAAACATATAAAAAACCCCCAAAAACAGAAAGTGTCACCGAAACATTAGTCACATTGGTAACAAGATGCATTATGGCGGCCGTGACCTGCAACACTGCAGTCGTGGAGCAATTCATTTAATGATGCATCCATGTCATGACACAACCCTTGGAGCCAAAGCATTTATTTACATCCAAGTAAAGATGATACCTGTGGTAACTTGGTTGGGTTCATCGTGATAACGTAGACTGATTTCTGTCGCTCTTGACCTCTGCCCGCCTGATTTGTGTTTTATTAATCATGTGTATAGCGTATGCTCATAGTATGGATTAATGCTATTTGCAATTATTCCTGTGCAATAGCATTCATGTTGCTTTCATATGTGCCCAGGATATAGAACATAGATAACACTAAATTACTGCTTTGGAACATTGTGTACCAGTTCACATTGAAGGTAAACTCATAAATAAAGTACCGATTTGCCCATGTGCTGTTAATATTCCATGAAACCAGGAAAAATCACTTTTCAAGCAGTGGAGATGATTTACTTGTACTGAAAGTGAATCCTTATTTGTTTCCCACGGGGGATCCTTTAGGTAAGCCTAAGGCTAGCCTCGGAGAAGTGGTGCTTTTGGATGAGATTAAGTTTAAAGTTATTCTTTGGACTTTGCAGGATATCTGTATATCTAGAATAATTGGCTCAAATGAACCAATGAAATTCTCTGGGCACACCATATAAAGACAAAAAAACCAACAATCTTAAATAAGAGAATTTGGGTTCAATAGCTGCTTTAAGTAATATGATGTGATATTGGAACAGCATTTTATCAATATCACAAATAAAAAGCCAATGTAGGCCTGCCCTGGACAAAAAGTTAACAGTATTTTATTTTTCATTTGCTATGCCTTATATTATCTAATACTATGCTTTATATTACAACTATTCTATATCTCATCCTCTAAATGTGTCAACATAGAAAGCTTTTCTTATTAATATATATTAATTGTGGTATTTGGCAAGTATGCAGTTAATTGGTACCTGCCATGTTCTATCCTGTCCGGCATGTTGCCATCTAAAATTAAATAAATGAATAAATTAAATACATAATTACCTATGCAATGTGAACCAGGACATGTGAAAAACAAGCATCTAATATCACTCCATAGCGAACGTACTGCAGACCATAAGTAGATTAGGGGTGTAGTGGAAACCCAGATACCAAATTTCCATTGCGAAATATGTAGGTTATGTAGGTTATTGTACAGTTTGAGCATACATGCTGCTGGCTTTCTACATTTTGGGTAACCCAAATGGCGAAAACGCCATCGATCACGGTGATGCAGCTGTTCAACATGTACGGGCTTTGTCGTTAAGGGGTTAATGTATTTTTAAGTTTACCTATAGTGTGTACATTATTGTAGTGATTGCACTTTATTACTTGAACTCAGTTTAATACATTATTTAGCACATCATTAGTACATCATTATTGTTATTGATATTGCTATTTTTATTTTTTAGTATGTTTATTAGTATTTATTATTGCCCTTTATAACACACTCAGCAGATTTTTTTGATTTTTCTGCATTTTGTTATTTTTGTGACAATTTTTTTTTTGTGACGATTTTTCTATCTCACTATTGTAAGTGCTCAGCAGAGTGTGTGAAGCCCATGGAGCAGCGCAGCTTAGGCGGAGTGGGCCTTGACAGAGCTAGGTGGTGTGCAAAAAGGAAGGATTTAATTTAATTGGCTTAGAGTTGTTATGGGTGGGGTTATTAATAGGGTATATAAGTGGCAACCATTTTGTAAACTGTCACTTAACTGCTTATCCAAATCCTGGTTGTTCTGTATTGAGCAATTTGGTTCGGAGAGGCTTTTGCTTTATTTTTCAGATGGAGCGGGAAATTGAGGAGATTTTGGAGGGGCTTCGGATGGCTACGAGGGATCGTGGTACCGGTTGGCTGAGGGAGCAGTTGGCACCTGTGTTGGACGTCGTGGCGGTTCCTTCGTCGGGTCGGCCTGTGCGGCGCACGCGGCCTCCAGAGCGTTTGAGCCCGGAGCTGTCATCTGGTGGACGTCGGGTCCGGAGCCGTTCAGGAGACAGGCGTGACGAGAATGTTGGAGGCCGGAGCGGAGCTGGTGTTCGTGGGAGTGGTACTTCGCGGGCGCCCCGCGGTTTTCAACGGGCCCTGGCGGAACAGCAGCGGATGGAGGTCGACATGGCTGGTGTGGGTCGCGGCTACGTTGGCAGGTATGAGGAAGCGAGTGCGGCGAGCCCCGGGAGGTCGAGGGGTGCTGTTAGGTCAGCGGGGGGCGAGACAGGTGTCAGCGTGGTTGGCGGTGCGTCTGCCCCTGAGGTGCGCAGTGGCGGGAATTCCCCGTCGTGCTCGTCGGAGGATGAGGGAGCGGCTTCTGCAGCGTTGAGGGTTAGTGGCAGCCCCCGAGCGTTTTCTGCGGGCCTTCGGTGCGGGGAAGGTGCCGTTTCGGCGACTGAGCAGCTGACTGAAGGTGATGGGAGTTACGCGGCGGGCCTCGGGCGGTCCCGTGGTGCCGTCTTCGGTTTTACGGCCACTTCTTTGGGCCGGGCACAGCGTGTGACGCAGGATGTTGGGTTGTTGGTTGAGGAGGCTAGGGCTAGGCAGGTGGGTCGCGGTGGCCGCACTTTGGTGTTTGAGAGTCAGGCCCAGGAGGTTTCTTTTCTTCAGGATAGTGTTGAGGCTCTGTCTTCGTCAGGGGGTTTAGGTAGAAGTTTGAGTAGGGCTTGTGATAGGTCTAGGTCTCCCAGTAGGAGCCCGGGGAGGGGGTTGGGGATGTTAGTAGTTTTCGGTCTCGGATTCCTGTTCGGCGTGGTTCGTCTGTTTGTGGGGAATCTTTGTCGGTGCCTCGTATTGTATCTCCTTCTAGGTCTTTCAGCGCAGACGGAGGTCATGGCCCGGGTCCTCAGCGACGTCCTTCTGCGGCGGCTGGGGGTGATGGGAGTGCGGCCTTGCCAAGGGATTCCCATGACGGCGGCGGCCAGGATGCAGCCTCGAGGCTTGAAGCTGCGGCCAGAGGTTCTGGTGGTGAGTCCGAAACTTTGGTTGAAACTCGAAAGTTGTTAGACGGGTTGAAGGGTTTGTTGGGGTCTCTGCAGAAGGGGTCTCAGGTGGGTTCTGGTTGTGGTCAGGTGTGGTCTCCGGTTGGCTCCGGTGTGGGAGCAGTCAGTGCGGTAGTTGTGCCAGCAGTGGAAGGTGTGGTTAGTGGTGAGGCTTTGGTCTCGGGGGCTTCTTCGGTTAGTGTCGAGCGGGCAGAGTTGACAGGTGGGATTCCTGATTCGGCTAGGCAGAATGCCTATGTTTCTTTTTCTGGCCCTCTGGGGGTTCATCTGAAACAGGATGTTAAGGATAAGATTTGAAAAGGGGATTTTGTGGAGATATTTTCTTTGTTACCTTTGGAGGAGTTTATAGATTTGAAAGAGGAGGATAAGAAGGATGCTAAGAAGGAGGAGGAGGAAAAGAAAAAGCGTTACAAGAAGATTCCCAAGTCGTTTGGTAATTGGTTAAGGGCTTTTTGTATATTGGCTAGTGTTATTGGGGAGAAGTCACCTAATTTGTGCTCCCCCTTTTCTGTTACTTGGATGGTATCTGGGAAGTGTATAGGACGTATGGGGGTCTGGCGTGGTGGAAATACGACGAGCAGTTTAGGCAGCGGTTGTCGGCTAATCCAGGTATGCGGTGGGACCAGATGGACCTGCCATTATGGATGAAGCTTATGATGGCGCAGAAGGCGCAGCCCTTTCAGTCGGGGGCCGGCACGGGCGGTCACAGTTCCGCGTCGGCCGTCAATAGGAAAGGTTTTTGTTGGCTGTTCAACGACAGCCATTGTAAGTGGGGGTCTGCTTGCAAGTTCAAGCATGAATGTTCCGGTTGTGGGGGTGCCCATAGTTTCACGAAGTGTTTCAAGAAGGGAAAATCTGGGGGAGTCTCGGGAACTACGTCTTCCGGGTCCGGGGCCGCTTCCTCTGGGGCTAACCCCGGTGAGGTTAAACGCGATGCTACCCTGGCTAAGCCGCTACGGTAATCGTGAAGCGGCGCAGTTGTTGTTTGACGGTTTTCGTTATGGGTTTTACATTCCTTTTTTCTGTTAGGCAATTTCGAAGTTGTAATCGGAATTTGAAGTCGGTTTTGGAGTTTCCAGAGGTGGTGAGGGACAAGTTGTCGAAGGAAGTCTCTTTGGGCAGGATGGCGGGTCCTTTTTCTTCTCCCCCTCTGGATAATTTACGTGTGTCACCATTGGGGGTGGTTCCTAAGAAGGAAGTTGGGAAGTACAGGTTGATCCATCACCTGTCATACCCGAAGGGTTTGTCGGTGAACGATGACATTGATGAGGTGCTGTGTTCCGTTTCCTATGCATCATTTGACCAGGCTGTCGAGTTGGTTAGGAAGGCGGGCCCTAATGCCCTTATGGCTAAGGCAGATATTGAATCGGCATTTCGTTTGTTACCGATCCACCCGGATTGTCATCATTTATTGGGTTGTTATTTTGAGGGTCAGTATTTTGTCGACTTGTGTCTCCCTATGGGTTGCTCCATCTCTTGTTCTTATTTCGAGAAGTTCAGTTCGTTCATTGAATGGGTGGTCAGGATGGAGGCAGGGAGTCGGTTTTTGGTTCACTATCTGGATGATTTTCTTTGTGTGGGTCCGTGCGGATCTGGGGAGTGTGGTTACTTGTTACGGATGTTGGAGTGGGTGGCCGGGTCGTTTGGCGTCCCGCTGGCTGCGGACAAGACCGAGGGTCCCACTACCTGTTTGAGTTTTTTGGGCTTGGAAATTGATTCGGTTGCGGGTGAATGCAGGCTGCCGCAAGATAAGCTGCGGGCGCTTAGGGATATAGTTCACGAGTTTCGGGGTGTTCGGAAGGTAACTCTGCGGCAGTTACAATCCTTGATTGGTCGTTTGAATTTTGCATGTAGGGCCATACCCATGGGCAGGATTTTCATTCGGAGTTTGTCGAGGGCCACTTCGGGCGTCCAGTTGGCGCATCATTTTGTACGGGTTTCGGCAGCTATGAGAGCTGATTTGGAGGTGTGGGAGGTGTTTTTGCAACATTTTAATGGTACAGTGTTTTTTCGCAGGGAGTCGGTGTCCGCCGAAGAGTTAGAGCTTTATACTGACGCTTCGGGGAGTGTTGGTTTTGGGGCGTATTTCCGAGGTCATTGGTGTGCGGAACGTTGGCCGGATTCTTGGAGGGATAGTCCGCTCATGCGCAACTTAGCGTTTTTGGAGTTCTTTCCTTTGGTGGTCGCCTTGTCTTTGTGGGGCGATTCGTTTCGTAATAAGAAGGTGGTGTTTTTCTCGGATAATATGGCGGTGGTTCATGCGGTGAATCGGCTGTCGGCTTCTTCTATGGCGGTGGTTCGGTTGTTACGGAGGTTTGTTCTGCTTTGTATGTCTCTTAATGTGGTGTTTCGGGCTGAGCATGTCCCGGGCCTTTTAAATGTTATAGCGGATTCCCTGTCTCGTTTTCAGTGGGATCGGTTCCGCGAGGTGGCGCCCGGGGCTCAGGATTCGGGTCTGGTCTGCCCGGACGAGATGTGGCAATTAGGGACGAGTTGCTTGCTGGAGGCGTGAGGGCATCGTTGGCGCCGGTAACGTGGTCGGCTTATGGTAAGGTTTGGGCCGATTGGGACAGGATGGTTTCATGCGTGGGGTCTGTAAGTACGGCGGCGGAACAGCTGGATGTGCTGTTGTGGTTCCTGTTTGATTTGGTTTCAAAAGGGGCTTCCCCCGCGGTCTTGGGGAGGAATATGTCAGCCTTGGCGTTTTTGTTCAAACTTAAGGGTTGGAAGGATCATACTAAGGAATTTTTGGTTCGTCAGGCTTTAAAGGGTTTTCGGAGGAGGGTTGGTGTTGGTGACAATAGGCGCCCGGTGTCGGTGCAGGTGTTGCAGAAAGTGTTGGATGTTTTGCCATCGGTGTGTTTTTCAGTTTATGAATCCAGGTTGTTTGGGTTGGCATTCATTTTGGCTTTTTTCGGAGCTTTCCGGATTGGGGAGCTGGTGAGTAGGAGTCGGGCTGGAGGTGGGGGTCTTCAGAGGTCTGACGTGTTGGTCAGCGAGGACATGGTGTCTATTCGTTTACGGCGGTCCAAGACGGATGTTCTTGGGAAGGGGTGTGATGTCGTATTGTATCCGTGGCCTGGGTCCATGATGTGTCCAGTCCGGGGTTGTTTTGAATACTTGGCTCATCGCCCTGTGGTGGTGGGACCTTTTCTCCTACATGAGAACGGGTCGGCTTTATCTCGGTTTCAATTTTTACGGATCTTTCGTGTATGTTTGGAGCGCGCGGGTTTGGATCCGCGTCAATTTGGTACACACTCTTTTCGTATTGGGGCTGCTACGGTAGCAGCCCAGATGGGGTTCGGTGATGATCTGGTCAAGAAGTTGGGACGTTGGGAGTCGGTTCGTTTCAGGTCGTATGTCCGGCCTGAAGGTCTGTTGTGAGCTCTGCTCTGCTGGGGGGGTTTTTGTTTACTGTTGTTTTTGTTTTTCAGGTTTGGTGGCCTGGATCATGGGTCATTCTTACGTCTATTGGGCTGGTCAGAGAGCTGCAGTTCGTGGGACGTGTGCGCAACTGGGCTTTCAGGAGGATCGGCTGTTGCTGCGATGGATCGGCCTTCGCGGTGCGGGATGGAATGATGTGTGTGCGGAACTCTGGCGACTCTTGAGGGATGAGGGGGTTCCGGACATTGTTTTGTTCCATGCGGGGGGTAAAGATTTAGGTGTGGTTCCCCAGAAGGAATTAGTTTGGCGGATGAAACGGGATGTGGAGAGGTTGAGGGCTTTAGTTCCTCGGGTGTTGGTTATATGGTCGGAGATTGTTCCGAGGTTACACTGGAGGCATGCACGTGATGCGGATGCCCTTGCGCGGTGCAAGGGTAAGGTGAATAAGCTCATGGCGAGCTTTATTAGGCGATGTGGTGGCCTGGTGATACGGCATTGGGAGTTGGAGTCCCTGTTGCCTGGCTATTTTAGGGAGGACGGTGTCCACTTATCTGATGTGGGCCTGGATTTTTTGAATTTGGGTTTTCAGGACGCGGTAACCCAAGCTTTGTTTTTTCGGTTTGGCGGGGCTCAGACGGCTTGAGGGGTTCAAGGTCTGGCCTGTGGCGGGGTTCGTTGGGGATTATTGCCTAATACGGTGTTTTGTTATGTTTTTGGTTAATAATTTGACTTGGTTCAAGTTATTGGTGTAGGTTTCGAGCTGGCCTGTGGCTCAGAACCTGGGGTGGTGTAGGGGTGTCTCGGTATGCCCCTGCATTGGTGTTTAGTTAAATTGGTGGGGTAGGGGTGTCTCGGTATGCCCC
>VKOC01024298.1:0-16206 GCA_009364415.1 Spea multiplicata | reverse complement strand
TAGTGTCCAACTAGTAGATGTTCCCAACAGCAGACGTAACCCCAAGAACTAGCTGAAAAGAGACCCTAAAATCAGCTGCCTGAACAGACACCACATTTTTATTAAAGCAGGTTAAGATATGAAGATCAGAAACTTATCTGCAAACCATCTGGAGAGGTCAGCGAGCGGCATACTAATGCCAAAGCTCTACACGGGTATCTGTCTTTTATAAAAGTGTTTCTTTAAGCATCTGGGGATGTCTGCATCAACGCAAGGCCAGGAACCAGAATTTACAGCGACACACGCGCTGCACCCATATAATAATAATAAATATTTTAGCACCCATGCAGAGAAATAATCGAGGAGGCAGCAGTTACCTCGTAACATCTTCAACTATCGATGAGTTTTATTATGTTTCCATTAAAATATATATACTAGAAATAGCTGTATATTCTTACATTGTTACAGAAAATCTCACAAAAATTAAAAAACACTTTCCACCAAATGATTACATGCCACATAGAACATTTTATGAGACATCACCAGGTCACCAATAGTCACATTCTTAATACTGGGAACAACTTTTCTTCTCGTGAGAGCTTCCCATGCCTAGAGCGCTGCTGTCTGACCCACGTTTGGATAACCATTTTCGGTTTATCCCCGGCTCCCGTTAATGTGTTTCATTTTGATGTTCTAACAAAACCATACAGAATTATACCAAAAAGAGTTTGCACGACACTTCAAACTTCTCTGGATAGGACATTGGCACTTTAATTCACCTACCCAAGAGTATTTTATCTCGTGATACCTGAGAAGTGGCAAAACTTCCATATGTGACGAAATATCTTACCTCCCTTCTCCCCATATCCCCCAGGACGTTGGCTGCCTCAACCAATCTAACGATCAGCAACTTAACAGGGAGAGAATCCCAATAAATATTTAATACGTATATATTTGTGATATTTAAAAAACAGTAAGCCCCATCACATGGATTTAGTATCCTGAACTGTAAAAATACTATATTTAGCAAACGTAACAGATGACACACACCTCATTCTACATCCGATTGTTTCATGAACATCTCAGTACAAGATCACCCAGAACTGAAAAGGCATTCTGCCCCAGTGACCCTCCGCCAAGAGCTCACGTGTTTCTCTAGCTATTCATTGAACCGTCATGGGTCAGATATTCTATTACCGATGACATTTTCCAGATATCATTCTTGCACATTTTCAAAGTCATTCTTCGTCAGGGACTCTGCCAACTCTAAACAAAACTTTCATTAACCATTTAAATGACGTCCAGATATTGGGACGCATTTCTTATGTCCCGTTTACCGGTTACACAACACCGCAGGATATAATAGCGCAAAATAAATTAATAAGTAATCCAAAAGGACCCCAGATGTCCCCTACTATGGACGTCAACTACAGCAAGAAGGTAGCAATAAATAGCAAACAAAATCAATAGCAAACAAACACATCTAAACACTAGTAATGTAAACACAGATATGGCTTAACGCGCATACTGTCCAATAACCATTGGCTTGCACTTTTCTGAAACGCTCCTACAGAATTGGGCATTTCAGATGGTTAACCCTTACTGAGCCAAGGTTTAGGTCTGCAAGGCTTTAACACAAGCCCTGTGGTGCTTAAAGGGTTACTCCACCATGCAACAGATACTCAAAAGCCGCACAATAAAGGTATTCACAAAGATCATGACTTTTTTCCCCCCCCTCCCGGCCATGTTAAAATAAAATGAATTCATTCTTTCTGACTAAGGGGGGATGGGAGGTTGGCCGGGGAAGCTGTATGACAGCCACACCTACCCTCCCATGTGCAACTTACCAAGTTTTTCCACTAATTTCAGCATCACCCCTCCAATGTGCACTTCCCCGGTGACTCTTAGGGTGACATCCCGGCTGAGATCCGTTACGTGGATACTTAACTCCCAGGTTCCATCCGCATAGCAGCCATCTGGCATCCTTATACCATCCAAAGCCATCTTTTTTCCTGTTACAAGAGAGGAAATGACATTCCTATTAGCAGAAAAGGTTTGTTTATTTTACACAAAGACAATCAATGGAGATACATTTATGGGGCTAAAAGCATATGGTGATGGGGGGGGAGGGTTAGAGTAGAGAGAAAGAACACTTCTTTTTATTTTTTTAAAGAAGATGTTATTTTGTATCAATAAAAAGCAAAAACACAAACTGATGTTGCAGAATTCCATAGACAAACACAACATTAAAAAATGAAACAAAATGTATCAGGTGAATTGTTTTTGAAGGAAACCCCCAAACACTATCCATGATGATGCAGAGTCTCTGCTCCCCACCCAGAGCAGCAGTTAGGAGACACAGCCCAAGGAAATCAGGGAGGATTTCACCCAGAATAAAAAAAAAAAAAGGGAAACCAGCAAATGTTCAACCAAAACCACAAATACAGAGAAATTCCAGTCAAAAAACAGAAAGAGTGGAGCTTTAAATCACACTCCAGCATTAACCCTTTCAGTGCCACGGAAGAGGGGGCAAAGCGTTGCTATTAAAGTATATAGAGGGCAAGAAAATCATTATTAACCCTTGTTGTGCAGTCAATGCCAGTAACTGCATGTATTAGGGGTAATCTCCCAGAACAGCTCTCCTCCCCACAGATCAGGATCCCTGCAATCGTTTCTTCTAATTTTTTTTTTCGCTTTTCTGTCCTTTTCAGCCAAGCAAATCATCCATTTTGCTATTTACACATCCTCTCTCTCTCTCTCTCTCTGCAAACCGTTGTTCACCTGTTTCCAAAGTTAACAAACCGGTCCTGCTGCTTCCAAGCCGGTGTATTATTAACTTTTTGAAGCTGTGGAGGGAAGAGGCTGTGTTGGGGGGGAAAGGAGGGAAGGGGGTGGGAAGCATGAAATAAGAGGAGTAAGCAAAGGGTAAGGGGTATAAATACCCTACAAAAAGACCTGAAAAGCATGCACACTCACCTTCTGCCCTCCACTCTTCTTGCAAAGTCTGTACTCAAAGAGTTAAATGGAGGAGAGGGGGGGTAAGGATCCAGACACCCTCTCTCTGCAGCCTGAGCTCTCTGCTAATGGAGTCCCCAAAGCTCCTCTCTCCAAGGCTCTGATCACGTCACTGCTACTCAATCTGGCTCCCCTGCTGCTGCAGCTGGGCACTCCCCTGCCTCAGCTTCCTTTATCTATCACTGATTGGGACCTACAACTGCAAAACTGGGGAGAGGAGGAGGAATAGTAGGGGAGGAGTAAAGGGGGGGGTGTAGAAAGTACCAACCCCAAAGAGAAATGATGCCTGGTCCAGCAAAAGTCAGTGGGAAGAAAGTCTTTAGGAGTCTCCGCAGCCTCTGGCCTTTTATGGAAGTGAATTAAAAGCCAGGAGTGGATCCAACATCCGGGACTCAGGGAGGTGGAGGGGAGAGAGGAGAGGGGAGAGGAGGGCTGCAGGGAGAGGAGGGCTGGAGGCAGAGACTGGCTGTCCCGTTATACACCACCCAGCACTGCGCTCATGGCTGCAAGTTTCTCAGCTTTATTCCCACCCTCTCTGGATCTACACACTAGGAGGGTACAATATATAATACAATACAATATAACATCATATAATATAGTATATAATATCATACAGTATAATAACATATCATATAATACAGTATAATATAACATAATATAGTATAATGTAATGTTAGAGCATTTCATACAGTATAATATATCTAATACAATACAGTATAACATAATATAATGTAATATATCATACAATATGGTATAATAAAATATAATATACAGTGTAATAAAATATAGAAATATAGTATATTAAAATATAATACAGTATAATATAACACAGGCTTCAGATTCTGCAGAACCTCTTGGATGACACCTCCATGTTAAATATACATATTTATTGTTATATTAATTTATGCACCAAATTAATACTCAAAATCCACTTAAATGTTTATTTCTTATCACATAACTCTAAATTCTCCCAACACTGAGAAGAACCAACTGGACCATCTGTCCTGCCCTTTTATAAATCACTTTTACTTATTACATTCTAAGGACAGCTTTAAGCACATCCCAAGCTTTCTTGAATATTGTCTACTGTACCACATCCTTTGGAAGTCTGCTCCAGGTATCTACTACCAATTCTGCAAAGTTGAATGGTCATATTTTACCCCAATATCATGGAACTTGAATTCAAACCCACAACGAGGTTGGTTTGTTGTTGTCTGACAAGAATTGTATATATTATAATATAAATAAATGTTAATAAATGTTTAAAAACATAAGAATGTTTATAAATGTTTTACAAAAAACAAACGCAAATAGAAATTTGCCACCCCCCCCCCACAATTTAATGATGTTGTCTTTGTCAAACGTTTTTTAAGTGTGGGCACCGTACACGAGGCACGTGTTTCGCTATTTAGGGGACCAATGCCTAAAAACAATAGAAGTCAAACAGGCTCTTTCTGTTGTCTGTGGTTGATGCAATCTTTGCAGTGAATAATCTTTTAAGGTATAATTTAATCCTTACTTTTATTAAAATAGAGGAGCACACAACCTAAAAAAATCAGATTCCTGGGTTCTGTCACACTCACAGCCCTCCAACGGGTTCCCCCTCGAGTCTGGCCTTTTGGGTTTCACTGGCCATGGGACTTTATGATGATCCTCCGAGACTGGGGACAGACACAAAGGTGCGCACGCAGAGAAGTAAAGAGAAGCCGGAGTTCAGGATAAGCCGTATCAGTGCTGGGGTCAGGAAACCGGAGTTCAGGTAGTCGTGTAACAAAGCCAAGGTCGGGTAGCCAGAGTTCAGGATAGTCAGGAATCAAGCCGGGCCAGAAACAAGAACAACAATATAGAAAACTAGGATCAAATACACTGTGACGGGCACAGGTATGACCATCAGAGGGCCAACGTTAGTGTTCTGGGGCTTTAAATAGGCCTCAATAGGAGAAAGGGCAGGACAGGCAGACGTGGCCATCTTGTGTGTGTGGTGCGACTGCCCGCAAGGTCACAATCGGCCATTCCCTCCTGAAGACAACGGAGTGGGGAGAAGATAGACATCTGAGGCCACCACAGGAGGACTCACCAGCCGGCATGGGGAAGAGGAGGTCCCCCTCGTCGGCACTGCAGAGGAGTAAAGTGCGTGGTGCAGGTAGGAGGACGTGACAGTTCAGACTAAATTCAGAGGGCTTTTTCAGCTCAGAAACACAATTTCACCTTCATTCACTCTCTCATGCTCTTCTAATGTCTTTATTATTCTGGGAGGCCAGGTTCCTGGAAAAGTGGAAAAAAGAAAGAAGGCAGAAGAACAAGAAGACTCAAGAGAAGAAGTGGAGCTGCAGGAAAAGAATGTAGATATTGAGAGAGAGTGTGAGAGAGCGAGAGTGAGTGAGAGTGAAAAAAGCAAAGAAATGGAAATGAAAATTCAGAGCTATTTGCTGAGTTTCATTTGTCTCGTTGAGGGCCCCTCCTCATTTTCGGACATTTGTATGAATTGACGAAATTAGGATTTTTTTTAAATTGAAATTCGGTAGGCTGTAGTAGGCTTGTGCATCCGGATTCCTCCGAATTTCAATTTTAAAAAAATAAATCATAATTTCGTCAATATTAGTAAAATTCTATAACTGGAAAACTGGAACTAGATAAATCAGGCTCACTTTTCCATTGTTTTATTTTTTCTGTGCGAGTTAAGTCCATTAAGTCATCAAACTCATATAATAAACTATTGTCCCAGCACGCACCCAGCGCACCCCAGACGCTCGCTCTTTCATCCTCGTTCATTCCTTTGATAGGAGTGGAGGTCTCTGAACCCTCCCAGCCCACTACATGTCCTCTTGACCTCATTCCATTTCATCTTCCCCTTTCACTTCCACTCTCGCCGAGTCCCAACAAGGGATAGGCAACCTCCAGCATTCCAGCCACTTGGGATTGATGCTTTGCCAGCCCAAAGCGTTGCCTATATCTGAGCGTAATTCTTTTTTTCCCAGGCCAGCATCTAGGCGTTCCAGCTGCCGTGGACATCTTTTGCTCTGGTGGACTTTCTAGCTGCTGTGGCTTCTCAGCCGTCCAGTTATCATGGCAGCTGCTGTGGACACTCGTGGCTCTTATATGCATTGTTTGTAAAACATTTCACAATTGATGGGCCTTTTTTTTAAGCAAACTTGGCCTATGAAATCCCTTGGCTGGTGCTTCCTAAAACGACTATATGCCGTCACTAAAGGGAGAGTTGTCAGGAGAGTTTGCAGGAGTTGTGTTTCTGCTCCTTGACTTCTCTACGGATGTTCAACTCCAGTGAGCTCCAGGTAGAGCATGGCTGGCCCTTCATAATGTATAGTTAAATCAGTGAGATGTCTTCAGTCTCCTTACCCATTGAATGATACATTACACAGGGCCAGCTCAACCCTTTTTGCTGGGGAAACCTGACAGTATTTGCCTTTCAGAACAAACATCAAATTGAGAAAGTTAATAGCCCTCCCTTTAGTGAATAACTCCCTAAATCTATTCCACAGAACAGAGCTATTGTTTCAAAGCGCAGCATAATCTGTAACGCTCTATACATTCTAACTATATAAAGTTAATTATAGTGCCAATGCCGGAGGACAAAAGCAAGCTATTCACACCTCCTATTATAATGCTGGAACGTGACTTTGTATCATTTCAAATGATCCCTTTCCTCTGGGAACGGCACAAAAGTTTAGCACAAGAGTGCTTTGACATCTGCTTTTTGTACATGGAAAAGTGAAAAAAACCACAACTTCCTTTACTTTATATTACTCCTGCGTTCTATACGGCATTTCTATGAGTAACAGTTCTTACTACTTGCCCCTTCCTTATGCTGTGGGTTCAGTGGATTAACCATTTAATTTCTGAGAACTAGAGATGTGGACGGGGTGCCCTGGTTTGTAGAATTCACGCCCGTAGGAGCATTTTTTTTTATATGATATACAACATATATATAGCCACAAGTAGAAACAGAAGATCTGTCATGACTGGATCCTTTTGCTGCGTATTCAATGCACGGAGTATGCACAGCATTCGTGAGTTCTGCCTTTCAAAGCTTCTTGGAACGATCTTTGTGGAAATGTGTTTTTAGCTGCAAATGGAAACTATTATGAAACAGCGGCATGGCTAGGCGGGGATGATGCCTCCTACCTTCTCCCCCCCCAAGATCTCTTCCCGCAGACCCTTTAGGGCAGCAGGGGGGCAATTATCAAGGAGGGTAATAGTTAAGTGTATTTGTGTGTTTATGACACTTTTGTAAAAAAAACAAACTAGGTATCAGTTTTTCTGCTAAGGTACACAGGCATATTGAATGAATTATTTATGTTTGTGATGGGTTCTGTAACGTTTCCCTTATGTCGGAAGATAAACACGGTCACAAGGATGCATTTATAGTCTGATCTGACGATGTGGGCAAACAGCTCACGAGAAGCAGCTACCGTATGGTCTACATGGCAGTCATGAGATGGTATGGGGCATCATGTGACGCAGCGGATGATCTGACGGGCACACATTGGCGTCCTGGAAGAAGATGGTTAGATATGTGGAAACCTAAAAACAAGTTCCTATAAAAAAAATCTAATCCCTTAAAATAAATAAAATGTGTAGATAAATGTAGTTTATTCAACAAGTTGGTTTGGTGTTTACAAAGCTGAAGTCGGAAATCATATTAAATGAGCAAAACATTTATGGAATGGAGCGTGTATTTTAAAGACCTGGGTGAATCAGGAGGGAAACCAGGCTCAGACTAGCCATCTGGCACACTAGACATATGCCCAGTGGGTTGCTAGCCAATGTCACTCTATACTCTGCAGATCTACCGCTTCAGCTGGGATGCTGGGCCATGCAGCTGATGACTGGATGTGCCCGGCCACCGGCTACAGCGAGGACCGACTGGCCATCATCAGTCTGGCCCTGCTAGAAACCATGATTCTAGATGTAATGTAAGGAAGTTTTACTTTACCGAGAGGATGGTAGTTAAGTGGAATACCCTCCCAGCAGAAGTGGTAGAGCCTAATACAGTATGGGAATTAAAACACGCATGAGATAGGTATATGGCTCCTGAATCTAAGAAGAGACCAACAACTGATTAAGGTCTGAGTCTCTACATCAGAAAAAAAAACAGGCAGGCTAGACGGGCAGAATGATTTTTATCCGCTGTCAAATTCTGTGTTTCCATGGTGACTGCCCCACATTTAGAACCTTGCAGTGCCATCGCATGAAGTTCCGCACCGAGATCTCGCAGGCGCTGTCATTTCTGTTACGCTCTTTGCTTCTTAATCGTAGTGCCGTGGAGATTAGCTGCTGAGCCGGTATCATACGATGTCATACGGACTGTTAGTTTAGGAATTAGCTGAGTATACTATATAAAGTATGACACTGGGAGAGGGTGAGAGGCGGCCGGAGGGAGGCTGTCTGACATCAGGCTCTCCAGTTAAATTAATAGGTGTTATTTTGTATAAATCCGAGCCCAGTGCTTTGGGACCTTATTAGGATATGAGAGTATTTTAAAGGCTGAGCTATTCCAACGTACAAACACTGCGAGAATATTTCGGTTCCAGCTGCTCTCCGCACAGAGTATGATGCAAGACCCTCTCTATTAAAATAATGAGATTCCTTCGCCCTGAATACCTGGATTCCGCATTATATTGCCATATAAATCTCATTGTCACAGTAAGCCAAGGCCTATCGCAGAGCATCTGGGAGCCATAGGGAATTTCATGTATTCTGTCTACAGACACATATTCCAGGGACCCCCAGGCAGTAATTACCAATCAGTGAAGGCACCGGAATGGGTCACACCAATAATGGTAGGAGCCTAACTAGAAACCACAGGGCCACAGTTAAAATCCCCCCAACAAACTTTTTCAACAGTTTGTTAGTGCCACTTTAGCCCCCAAACAGCTTGCCTGTGCCTTTTTCCTTTAGTGCAGACTGATCCAGCATACAGGAAATGGATATGATGTCACTTCCTGCATGCTGGATCAGACATCTTACTGGGAGAGAGTGCGCATCCAATTGGATAATCTCTCAGCTCTTTGGGGGCAAAGTTGGCACTTGCAGTTGCGCCCCTTCTGACCATGATTGTTACACCCCTGATTGATGTTCTTTTCCCTCATCCATCCGAGTCCTTCCTGTGGCCTCCAGCAGTACCAGTGGGGTTCACTAAGCAATCATGGCACTTTTAGGGCAGCTGGCACTAAACAACATTATGAAGCGTGCAGCTGTGTGTATTCAGCAGGTCAGATAATAATGGGGTGCTATCAACCAGCGGCCCACCGCGTTTTCCCCCAGTGTATCAGAGGGTCAGTCTGTACTTGGCCTATGGAATTACACCAGAGATGGCACAAGCAGGCTGTTTAGGAGGCAGAGGTGGCACAGACAAGCTGCTTGGGACAAATATGGCACAGACAAGCTGTCTGGGGGTAAAGGTGACGCTGTGGGACATGTTGCTTGTGAAGCTGTGGTCTTTAGTTAAGTTCCTGGTGCCGCGTGTTGGCTGGTGTCCAAATATTTCCAGGGCTGCTTTTCATTCCCAGTCCGGCCCTGCCTTTTATGCAAGCTAAATGTGTTGCTGGATCCTTTAAAAGAAAAGTCTAATGAGAAAAAAAAAAGAGTAAATTAGTTCAATGTAGTCATCCAAAAGATAGAGTGCATTATCTGTGTGGGATTCACCTAAAAGACTTCCTTGGCTAGATGAACAAAACCAGCTGTCTCTGCTCTATTGATTCATCCCAAATTGCAAGATAGAAAGCTGCAGTCCCAGTACTGCTGATAGCAACGTGTGGCGAAGATGATTTTAGTTACTTGTTATGGCTTTTGTTAGCGCTAATTTATTGTAAAACACAGAGTGTTTCCCCCTTCCAGGTGGGATGAGGGAGGAGACAAGCGCCTGATGCACCCGAGGGCGTTAAGTGATCCTGAGCGATCTAAATGGTCTTACCTCCTAATGGGCTGTCAGTCGATGAGGGATTGATCATGAAATCGCATGTGGTCCTCAGTAAAACTTTATGACTCCTCTGGAGGGGGGGCCTGGATTCATTACTGGCCACCAAAGCCACATCCAGCAGGTAATCATTGGGCTAAAAAAAAGTCACAATAATGGGCCATTGTATTTCTGTTCCACTGCTCAATTCAATGTTCAATTGACTTAATTTTGCATTAAGAAGTTAATTTTGCATTAAGAAGTGAAGTTACTTCTTTAAAGTTTATCTTTTAGTTTTCCTAATTAATATTATTATATATATATATATATATATATATATATACTAATATATATATGCACACTATACTATATAGTGTATAGTATATAGTATAGGATATACAGTGGGGCAAAAAAGTATTTAGTCAGCCACCAATTGTGCAAGTTCTCCCACTTACAAAGATGAGAGAGGCCTGTAATTTTCACCATAGGTACACTTTAACTATGGGAGACAGAATGAGACAACAAAGTCCATAAATCATATTGTCTGATTTTAAAAGAATTTATTTGCAAATTATGGTGGAAAATAAGTATTTGGTCAATAACAAAAGTTCATATCAATATCCTTTGTTGGCAATGTAAGGTTTTCACACACTGTTGCTGGTATTTTGGACCATTCCTCCATGCAGATCTCCTCTAGAGCAGTGATGTTTTGGGTCTGTCGCTGGGCAACACGGACTTTCAACTCCCTCCAAAGGTTTTCTATGGGGTTGAGACCTGGAGACTGGCTAGGCCACTCCAGGACCTTGAAATGCTTCTTACGAAGCCACTCCTTCGTTGCCCGGGCGGTGTGTTTGGGATCATTGTCATGCTGAAAGACCCACCCACTTTTCATCTTCAATGCCCTTGCTGATGGAAGGAGGTTTTAACTCAAAATCTCACGATACATGGCCCCATTCATTCTTTCCTTTACACGGATCAGTCGTCCTGGTCCCTTTGCAGAAAAACAGCCCCAAAGCATGATGTTTCCACCCCCATGCTTCACTGTAGGTATGGTGTTCTTTGGATGCAACTCAGCATTCTTTCTCCTCCAAACACGACGAGTTGAGTTTCTACCAAAAAGTTCTACCTTGGTTTCATCTGACCATATGGCATTCACCCAATCCTCTTCTGGATCATCCAAATGCTCTCTAGCAAACTTCAGACGGGCCCGGACATGTACTGGCTTAAGCAGGGGGACACGTCTGGCACTACATGATTTGAGTCCCTTGCGGCGTAGTGTGTTACTGATGGTAGCCTTTGTTACTTTGGTCCCAGCTCTCTGCAGGTCATTCACTAGGTCCCCCCGTGTGGTTCTGGGATTTTTGCTCACTGTTCTTGTGATCATTTTGACACCACGGGGTGAGATCTTGCGTGGAGCCCCAGATCGAGGGAGATTATCAGTGGTCCTGTATGTCTTCCATTTTGAATAATTGCTCCCACAGTTGATTTCTTCACACCAAGCTGCTTGCCTATTGCAGATTCAGTCTTCCCAGCCTGGTGCAGGTCTACAATTTTGTTTCTGGTGTCCTTCGACAGCTCTTTGGTCTTGGCCATAGTGGGGTTTGGAGTGTGACTGTTTGAGGTTGTGGACAGGTGTCTTTTATACTGATAACAAGTTCAAACAGGTGCCATTAATACAGGTAACGAGTGGAGGACAGAGGAGACTCTTAAAGAAGATGTTACAGGTCTGTGAGAGCCAGATATCTTGCTTGTTTATAGGTGACCAAATACTTATTTTACCGAGGAATTTACCAATGAATTCATCAGAAATCCTACAATGTGATTTCCTGTATTCTTTCCCCCCATTCTGTCTCTCATAGTTGAAGTGTACCTATGGTGAAAATTACAGGCCTCTCATCTTTGTAAGTGGGAGAACTTGCACAATTGGTGGCTGACTAAATATTTTTTTGCCCCACTGTATATGCATCCATACACTGTAGAGTGATGTGATTTAGCAGGGAGTTAACCTACGGAGGGGACTGACTCATTTGTATCTATTTCAAGTATAGACCTCCACCCACAGTATTTCAGACATGTGTCATTACTCACACTCAGTCTGAGAGTTACCATGAGACATTGCGCATCTACACTGCCTAATATTAGATCATATGAAGATTTCCGTTAGCTGGGAAAACTACAGAAGATTTTAGAACTTTTCGCATAATCATTTCAGGATACCGGTTCACTTAAAATTCGATCTGTGGACCCAAACATTTCATAAACCCTTGTGCTTGTGTTTACATTTAGCTTGTTATATGTAAACATATGTATTAAAAACCCAACATATGTGTATTCCAAAATGCTAACAGCTGGGACAGCAACCTTTAATGTAACTCTGTAATTGTGCTTTCAAACAGAAGCATAAATCTGATGTGTGTGGGCTATAATTAAATATTTAATATTAATATAAATATATATTTAATATATATTATTTAATAATAATATTATATTATTATATATGATAAAATATGATGAAAATCTGAAACAAGAGAAGGGCACACTAGTTCTAGATCACTGGAAAAGGTATATATATTTACTGTGGAATCTTCTTCCAGTATTCTAGAACTCTAGCCATGGATCTAGTTATGACATTTGCCTTTTTTTCCAAGACACATAGAGCACAGATATAAACCAGCTGCATAAATTGAAAAGGCATTCCTTACTTTTGGTATGCACGTGGGCATACGGAGGGCTCTTAGAGGAGTCCTAAACATAGCTGCGCCTGCAGTTTAACCATCATGTGGGAGTAGGACAAGAACCTGTTAAAATATTTATTATAAAATAAGCTTTGTGACAAGTGCAAACCTCCTAATTCTAAAATGTATTAAACCTGCTGAAAAAACTGTAATTTATACCAATGTGCATATTTCTCATAGTTTAAGTGCTTCTCGTAAGGTTAATGAATATCGGTGTGAAGTTATTATAAACACACTGAACGGTTGCTGTAACAGAGGATGCACGTATTAAACATTTTAAATGCACTGCTGCACACCGTGGGCTCTAGATAGGACCCCTGATCATGGAGTCACAAATGTGGCGGAGTGGGAATTTTATGGATCCTAAAACAAAATACTAAACAAGGGGGGCAGTTTCTAACAGTAGCAGTTTAAAGGGACACTCAAGTGTCCCAGGCAGCCCCTGAACAATGAATCCATATGAAAGTGCCTTGTAAGTAGTTTCATGGGCATTCATTTAACCTGGATAAAAATTGCTTACCTGAGAAGCATCAGCTCCAGAGCTGCAACTCCCCACCTCTTCTGGGTTCTGACAAATCACACCACTGATTGGCTGCATGTGCACGAGAGGTCTCAATAGACCCCTCCAAACACTGCCCAAGCCACCGCTGGAGCCGAATGGTGGTAAGAATGTCATGTGGCAAGAGACATGTCCTGCCGAACTCATCTCCTACTCAGCAAATAGCGGTGAGGTGGGAAAGGGGCAAATGCATAGGGTGGGATTCTGCACCTTCCAGGTAGAGTCAAGCACCTCTGATGCACCTGGGTGCATTAAGAAACGGAGTGATCCTGAGCGATCCCAAGTCACAAACGGTGTGTTAAATTCTACAATGCGTCCTAATGGACTGTTAGTCGATGAGGGATTGATCATGAAGTCGCATGTGGCCCTTACGGCTCAGTAAACCTTCATGACTCCTCTGGAGGGGGGCCTAGATTCACTAATGGCCACCAAAGCCACATCCAGCAGGTAATCATTGGGCTAAAAAACCTGGCTTTGCTTCAACATGGGTCAAACTAGAGCTGGTCTAGTTGGCCCTTGTGCTGACCCAACAGGACAGAATAGTGAAGAATAGCAGCCGGAGTACTAGCTTAGTAGCTGCACTCTTGTGTATAGACAATATACAATTAATTTGATTATTTTAGCTTCCAGACATGAGTTTAATACATATATATTATACTGATTAAATGGTGCTGTTGCATCTCGATCAAGTACGTCTGATCCAAACATGACCAGTGTACAGGGCGTCACGAGGCTCTTCGGTGCTCCAGGAGAAAATATGTTTGAAAGCAGCTGCAGAACATCCGGGAGGAAGGGAATTCCTCTCCGGGTTAAAAAATGAAATGCAATCTGCAGTTGATATGTTTAAACAACAGGCAGCCTCTGCTGCTGCAGATTATCCACAATTTTCTGCCTCACTTCCGGACTCGTATGGCCTTTAATTCTAAATTTGATTATCCGGATCAAGGTGAAATTTCATCTGATGAGGGTGACATTGGTGACTCTGGCTGCTCCTACTTTTTTCCTCTTGAGGAGGTGAATACCTTGGTTTCTGCAGGCAGATCAGACATGCATTTATAGAAAGACAAAGGATTTTTTTTTTTTTCTGGATTTACTAAGAAAAATGCCTCATTCCCGGTTCATCAATTCTTGTCTGACATTAAACAGGAATGGAATCATCCGCAGAAGAGAATTCATATATCCAGAAGAACTAGACGTCGCTTTCCATTTGATGAAGAGCTGACTGAATCATGGAGCACCCAAAAGTAGACACAGCGGTTATGAGGGTGTCAAAAAAAAAAAGACTACACTGCCATTGGCACATGGATGACATTTTTCACATCAGATGGAAAAGGCGGTGGAAGCAGCTGTTAAGAAATCCCTCAAGGCCTCGACTCCAGCTTTCTGTACGTGTATAGCTACGGCCTCAGTGTCTAGATCAGTAAAGGCTTGGCTATCCATAATTGAAATATGTATCTCCTTTGTTTGCCCTTATCAAGGACCCGTGTGGCCAAAACGTTGGCAAACTAAATTGGCTTTAATTTAATCTTCGTGTATCCTGGTAGTTCCACACTGGCCACGGAGGAACTGGTATGCAGATTTGATCTCAGACTCTGTGAAGGCTTCCACAACGGGAAAATCTTCTTTGCTAATCTCAACCCAGGGATATTTTATCTGACGGCTTGGAGATTGAGCGACAGATCTCGAGGAATAAAGCGTTTTTGCCTGCAGTCACAGGGACTCTTCTTCTCAGCAGATATCTGAAAATCTGGAAAACGTTTTTGTTCTTGGTGCGACAAAAGGTTGTTCTGCATCTGCTTGTCCTAATCCATTGATTCTGGATTTCCCTCAGGAGGGCTTTGACCGTGGGCTACAACCGGCTATAGCAGAGGTCCAGTTCTGTTAAACTTTGAACTTGCTTCACTTCAGATGTTCTGAATTTTTACAAAGGCACTTCTCAGAATTAAGACATCAATTTGGCCTTGCTTTTCCTCCATTTGAGCCATTACAGCAGATTTATATTTATCTTCTGCCTCTGAAAACAGGGTTAGTGATCTCCTGGCATTATATTATCAACAAGCCAGTTCTAAGATGTCAGATTTTTTTTTTTCAGATAAAGGTGTCTTTTCGCTGTATCCAAAATTCGCTCCGTAAGTACAAACTGTTTTCCACAAAGAACAGGAAATAGTTCTTCACATGTTTTGTCCTTCTCCTAGAACATCAGAAGTATTACATACTACAGAGCTTAAGAGGATGTATATCGATTTAGAGAGAACTCGGGAGTGGAGGAAATCATCTTGCTTGGAGACGCTCTGACCCTTGTTGATTCCAGAAGTGGCTACGGACAAACTATAGCCAGGTGGATCATCCCGACCGCCCATACGGCGTATTCATCAGCTATTAAGACTTCACTCAACCAAGGCCCATTCTGTGTTCCTCTCATGGATGTAGAGATGTACGATATCACTTGGAGAAAGTCTCCACACATTTGTGCTACAGGACTGACTGTTCCTCCAAGAAGGATGCGATCTTTGGTAGAAAGGTCCTGGAACCCACTATTTCCTGTCCCTGAATTGTTTTTCTTTCCTTGCCGGTTATTTTGTTTTGATCCCTGGTATTTCTCCATCATGTGTCACCAGGGATTGCAGGGAAACAGCTTTTCTTACCGAGGGCTTCTTTTCCCTACTGATCCCTGGTGACATGCTCATTCCCTTCCTTCCTTTTTAATATGTCTTCTGTTTAATAAACTACTTTTGGCAAGTTACTGTTTCTACCTGAGAGGCCTTAGTTATTCACTTAAGGTAGCCCTGCCTGAACAGGTGTCACAGCGATCAGCAGGGAAAAGGAGATCTTGGTAAGAAGACCAACCCCCCCCAGCAGGAAGGGGTAAATAAGCATATCTGAATTGTTGTTCTTGTTATATTTTTCTCTGTTTAGTAGCTCGGCAAAGGCAGATAAGCAGAGATTCCTGACCCAGGCAACTACCATTTGGAGACGCGCATTGCTCACTTTATATATATATA
>VKOC01024297.1:0-29048 GCA_009364415.1 Spea multiplicata | reverse complement strand
CTATACTGTTCCACACAGTGGCAGAGCTGGGAGGCAGAGGCCTTGCACCCCCACCGCAGGACTCCTGAAAGGTAAGTGAACTTCAAAGAGGGAGGGGGTAGATAGTTAGGAGGGGGTAAATAGGGAGAAGGGAGTGAGACAGGGGAAAGGGGGTAGATAGGGAGAAGGGAGTGAGAAGGGGTAGATAGGGCAATCATACTCCTATCATGCCAAGTCTGCGAGTACATCCTGGAATCTGGATATGCCTGGGCATGATAGGAATGTGATTGCTGTTCCGGCGCTCAGCTGTGAAGCGCGCACCACGGGAAGACGGACGCCTCCCGCTCCCACTGCAGGACTCAACAAGGTAAGTAAGGGGAAGGGGCAGAGGGGGGATCAGTGAGAAGAGGGAGGGCAGTGAGAAGGGGCAGAGGTGGTAGATAGTGATACAGGGGGATAGATAGTGAGAAAGGGGAGTTTTGTTACAAGTTTTTATTCCTTTTTTGGGATGGGGGGCGCCAGAGGAGTAGTCCGCACAGGGCGCCAGAACACCTAAGGCCGGCTCTGACTGTATGAGAACTTGCATATATGTTTATTCCACTCACTCCAAACAGTTTCTTTCACTGGGATTTTAAAATTCTTATGTGGTAACTTGTCTTGTCCCCATAAACAAAGGAAAAAGGTTAAGGTGGCGTTCTTAGAATCCTTCCCTCCCACAGTTCACTAAAGGAAGTGATAAAACAGGATGTGATGTGAAATGAAGGGTATATAATATAATGCCACACATGAACTCCTTCAGTTCTTTTCCTTTTCCTCCATGGCGGATGTGGTAAGAGTCAGCTCCCAGCAGTGAGCTATTATCGGATCTGGAGGCTTAACAGTGGGTGAGATCAAATTGTGTTGAAGGGAATTGTTATATGTATAGAGAGATAGATAAAAGGGGGTTGTTGTCCTGTGGGGTTTGGCTATGCGTGTGTATATGAGATAAATGTGTTTACTTATAATAAATACCTTTGAATGTAGACAAACCTTTGTTCTATTTTTATATTTGGTTTAACACCACATCTTAAAGCCAAATGTGTTTTAACATAAATAACATATATTAACATATATAAACTATAACCCCTCTAGAATTTTCTCTGTTCTTTTTGTTTGTCCTCAAACCACTCCTTCAAGATTTTAAGCTTGCAAGCAGGGCCCTCTCCACCTAATGTATCGGTTTGTCTTTGTCTGTCAATTCTACTTTTGTCATACCCCTTATATATACATAACGATCAGCATTATGACCAAATCCATAATATTGTGTAAGGCTTTTTGCCGCCAAAAAACAGCCGTGACCTGTCAGCGTATAGACTCCACTAGGCCTCTGAAGGTGTGTTGTGGTATCTGACACCAAGACGTTAGCATCAGAACCTTTAAGTCCTGTAAGTTGCAATGTGGGGCCTCCATGGATGCATCCTGGTGCCATGTGTTCTCCAGGTAAGCGGCACACATGGACTCAGCCATGGATGTGATCTAAAAGAAAACATGATTCATCAGACCAGCCCACCGTCTTCCTTTGCTCTGTGGTCCATTTCCTATGCACCTTTGCCCATTGTAGGCACTTTTCACAGTACATAAGGGTTAGCATGTGCACCCTGCCTGGTCTGGGGCTACACAACAAACTGCGATGCACTGTGTGTTCTGACACACGCATCAGTGAACCTTGACCTCCCATGACCCTGTCACTGCTTTTTCTTCCTTGCACTACTTTTGCAACACATCAGTGTGGGAACACCCCACAAGAGCTGCAGTTGTGGAGATGCTTTGACCCAGTCTAGCCATCAGAATTTGACCCTTGTCAAAGTCACTCAGATCCTTAGACTTGCCCATTTTTCCTGCTTCCAACACACCAACTTTGAGGAAGAAATTTTGCTTGCTGCCTAATGCATCCCACCCGCTGACAGGTGCCATGATAACTAGATTATCAGTGTTATTCACTTCACCTGTCAGTGGTCATAATGTTATGGATGACCGGTGTATATATCGTAAGAAGGGCTGCGTAAATTGTCCGCACTAAAGATAATAAGGTAATAATTGCCTTTTATCATACGAGTGAAACATACGAGACATTATTGTTTTAAAACCATGTATTTCGGTTCATTTAGGAATTAAAGTTATTAAGCATTACTCCCATATTGAAACTGAACTTCAAACCTGGTTTTATCTTGAAATAAGATTTTAAATGCCATCCAAAATACCTAAGGTAGTAAAAGCCAAACTCTTGACATTTTGAGGAATAAGCCATATTGATGTCAACAGAATAGTTAAATTCATCAATAGTAAATCAATATCTACATTTTCCCATGAAGGCACAACTTGGCAAATGATGTTAGTAAAATGATAGAAAAATCCAAAGCTTGCATTACCAAATTTCCTAGCATAAAAAATAGCCATGTATTCATACAAATTAACCGCAGGTTGAAAGTAACACAGAATTGCCCCTAGATATAGAATGAAACTTAAATCACAATGAATTTCATATAAAGAAGCAAGGCTGAAACAGAATTGTATGGTAAATCCAAAAAATTAAGCACCAATAGTGTCAGGAAAAAATGAATATACACTTAAACAAAAAAACTGCACTATATATTTTTTTAAAATTTTGGCCAGATTTATTGGTAGAATAGTACTCTTTGGGGAATAGTGATTCTTTCATTATAGTACATGTGCCAGCAGTATTTATGTATTTATTGAAAATGTCACCAACTGCATGTGTCTCCATTTTTCGAAACAAAGCCATAATCTGGCAGCACACAGAAGCACAAAAATGGGTGATATCCTTACTTAGACAGTTGGACAAGTATTTAAAAAAAAAACCCAAAAGAATGGTTCCAGTTAGGTTGGCTACTTCATTGAGGCCCCTATACAACCCTAATCCAGCTCTGAATACTATTGCCTGGTGACCCAACGTTGATGAAAACTTTCCATATAAAATAAATGATTTCATATAAGATTTTTTTCTTATTTTCTAAGATCTGCTCTTGCAAATATTCTAACTCCAAGTTTTTATATAGGTTTTTGTACAGTTCTTACTTGCGTCTGTTCTGTAAAATATACTCACCCATTGGGCGCTGATGTTTTTTTAATTTTGGACCAAGACCATGAATCAGAATCCATGAAAGAAAACAAGTATATTATACAATAAAACAACAGCCAGAATAAAAAGGGTGTTGATTTTTTTGTAAAAAACATTTACTTAGCATTAGAAATGATACTATATAAACAGATTAAGATTTGTCTAGCAGGCCCCTTAAGACAATGTGGGAGGGGATATATAATATATAATATATTTAGTTTATTAAAAATGTGTGATGAATTTATTTAGTTTCATGTTTCTTCATTAACACATAATTAGCCTACTTTTGAGGTCACCCTAAATCCTTTTGCTTATGGCTCATAAATATCAAAAACGTATATTGTTTGGCATAGAAAAAAGGGATTCAGATACAGCACGGGAGTTCTTTAGCTAAAACTAATATAGTGTTTACAATAAAGATTCAAAATTTGGACCAGAAAAACTTTATATTTCTGTCAATTTAAATTTAACAGTGGTTATTTGTATTTGATTTGGAATACAAAGCTTTACAGGGCTTTCCCCCCATGACTGTAACTAAAAGGGATTGAAAGCGAATGCTTCTATATTTTTCTCTTATAGCATATATAAATCTATATAACACGTATTTCGAGAGTAACATGCATATACAACAGATGATAGGCTACATAGGCTCCACATGTTTAAATTAGTTGGCAGATTGAAGTCATTTAAAAGCTAGACATGTGCAAGTAATATCAAAGTAGTAATAACTTTCCTTTCTGATCACAGTGGGAGACAATAAGGCTTTGAAGGTAGATGATCTGAGTAAAAAATAATGTGTTAATCAACAGAAGGGAACAAATGGAACATTATATTTGCCACTGTGACCACCTAAGGACAACAAGATGTACTGTGAAAAATTTAAAATCTATGTTTCAGATGGTTTACATTCATATATATATTGGCATTCTGCTGTATATGACACCACATGAACATTAGCTGTTCAACAAGGACAGGTGGGGTCTGCGGCTCTTTTTGAGATTACATAGTCCGTGTCAGTTAAATGAAGGGGGTACAGCAGAAGAATAGACAAAATACTGATAGAAAGGATATATCTGTGGAAAATAACATTAACTGTTTTGTCCTATGTGTATTTAACTAACTTTGTCTATAATAATGAATTATTGACTGTATATTAATAATTACTTCTAAATAATAACAGTTCATGTCATTAAACATCAGTCCAGTTGTGTTTTTGTGTTTACTCAGATATAGTTTATATTTTCATCCCATTGCTTATTTTGGTTTCATCTGTAAGGTCAGTGAATATTATTGCTTTAGTTCTGTTGACAGAACTAATGAATTAATAATATGACATATCCTGTGGTTGCTTGAAGTATCTACAGTGCACTTCATTTTCTGCAGAGCTTTTTAATGCATATACTGTGCTTTTAAAATGCCTCAATCAGGTAGTATTAAACCATATCTCCCTACCCCTTTCTTAGTTTGTGACATAACTTTTCTACATGTGCTTACTTTTAATCTATTAACCTGCCTATTATCTCCCATCCCACAGCATCGTAATGAAGATGCAGTCAATGGCCTATTCCTACTCAGCTTAGGCAACAATACACTACTGGTTGCGGTTATAATCATTATATGAGAGGTTTATTATTTATTTATTTTTGCTACCAGAGTGGCAATATCCCTGTTCTGGGGGCTGCACATAAATTCTTATGTATGTATTCTGTGATATTTAATTTTGTACTCTGCTTTGCAGACCACTTGCCCCCTTACCTTTTCATGCAATTAATAGAAATTGAGAAACAAATAATACAGTATATCATTATAAAGATTAACAGCTGCTTATGGTCATACCTGGGAAAATCCAGGCTCCAGCTACCTAAAGTCCTCCCTTTTTGGGATGTGGGTGAGCAGTCCCACTGAAATCGGTGGGCGAGCTGAAAAACTGAAAGTAGTAGAAGGGGATGTGGGAGGAAAAACGGCCGGGGAAAAAGTTGTGACTCAATGTCGCTCCCCGAGATTCTGGACTTCACCCGGAGTCTCTGGGCCAAATCCGAACAGTTACCAGGAATGCTTGTGACCCACTTTGGTAAGAGAATGGCGGTTACATGTATATTGCTTGAAGAGTTTTATTTAAACAGTGCTCTCAAACTCCAAACATGATTTAATTTGTATGTGCATTTCAGCACAGATCCAAGAAGGTGCAGACTATTCATTTTAAACTCGGATAGAACAACCATAATTGAAAAACTAATATGTGCTTAAACATATTCATTGTTTCTGAAGCAATATCACCACTTGTCCAATATAAATACATATACAAGGGCTGTTCCAAAAGTTTCCACATTTTATTTCAAAATATATTACATCAAAAACAAAATACATCACTTTTCTACATACTAACCTTCCTTTGCAATGCAATTCTCCCAGTGTCGTACCAACTTTTTAATGTTATCGGCAAAAAATGTTTTTGGTTGAACGCGTAGCCACTGATGCACTGCTGCTTTCGCATCATTATCAGCCTGATGGATGCTTCTAGAAAACTAGTCACATGACACACTAAGACATGACCAATTACTGCTCCTCCCGCCTTCACCGTTTCCAACATAAATATAAAAGTGCAGAAACTTTTTCAACATCCCTCGTGTATAATATTAATCTTTATAATGATATACTGTATTATTTGTTTCTCAATTTCTATTAATTGTATGAAAAGGTAAGGGGGCAAGTGGTCTGCAAAGCAGAGTACAAAATTAAATATCACAGAATACATACATATGAATTTATGTGCAGCCCCCAGAACAGGGATATGTTTTCATGTCCTCAGTGATTACACTAGAATATGACCACAATCAAAGTTTTGCCACAATCAATTGCTTTTCTGTTATTTAAGCAAACTATGTTCATTTTTTCACATCCTTTTTTTTAAAAAAGTGCCTATTCCTGAATTCAGTAGCAGAAGTTGTGTTTAAGGATATACTCTCTATTTCTTATTTTATGAAATATGCTACTTTAATCCCAAACAATAGCCACTACTTGTTCAGTTGATACTGTTCATACACTGTTCACAGGTTACTCAGTTTGCAGTAAGAGGTAATCACTCAAACAAAACCTCACACCCAAAAACCTAAACGTAAATGATATGGTCCCTTACTTTAGGGACTAAACTAACAAGAGAAAAAACACAATAATTGTTACTAACTTCAAGGCCATCGATATCTTTTTTTCTTTATGGTGTCAGTATGGCCTGGATTAGCTTGCCCAGCTTCCACTATTTTGTCAACAAAATCCCAGCAGCATGGGATTTAAAGCAGGCTGCTAGTTAATTAGTTGCCAGTGAGGGCATGGACCATGGACGAAGTACTGGTGGCCATCCACTACCTTTCCATACACTCTGTCACAAAACACTCTGCGCCCATATTTATATCTATAGGTATATGGTATGGTATGTGGTTAAGTCTTTCATAAATGAGTGATGCAGTACATTTTCTTAGGAATTAATATGTTCGAGGGGGATTGTTACCATCATTTGTTAAGTAAAACTACCTATAGCTTGTTTAGTCTAATAACTTTGGACATATTGAGTCTAAAAGCTGAGACTTTTTTATTTACATCGGCATTCACAGATAGATATATTTTAAATGTTGTGGTTTCTTTTAATGATACAGTATTTCAATGACCATTTTTTATTTCTGTCAGCTTAAAGGTGTTATTGTAGATGCAAAATTCCTCTTAAAATGTATTGCTAACTAGTTGGAAAAGTTTAATACTTGTGAATAAAAACTGTTAATACGAAAGGGAACAATAGCAGGCGGATAACAATGTGCTGCCTTCTGTAAATTAAAAGTGTTTACTGCTCAATTAAATAGTTTACAGAATTGCTGAATTCAGTAAAATGACAAAACAATTTCAACATAGATTTATCAATCAGTTCTGGAAACTCAACAATGCTCAAAAATTCAAATAAGTATTTAAAACAAAATATAATGTCCAATTTTGTCTAAGAATATTTTTCCCTTGATACAATTGAGACATATTTTGGCTTTTTTAAAGTTGATTAAATGTAATTTGGCATACTTTTTATCCATCACATATATAGTAATTGAAAAAAGTGTGTGTGTGTTGTATAGTGAGAGTCTCCAGCTTCCTAGTGTAAGACATTGACAAGATAGAGACACAAGTTTATATAGAGACATGCACTTTTTATTTTATCGTTCTGCTATCAATAAATTATCGTTTTATAGTTCTGCTGTCAATAAATTGTATATCTTTATAGTATGGTATGTCTGTTCCTCTGCTCTATTGTCTGACCATCTGTCCAGTATCGGGTGATTTACTGAATGTTGTGGACCAATTTTCTTATATATATATATTAGAGACTATATTTCAGTGGCTATAGCACATGTGAGCACAATTTCACTGGGGGAGCTGTGGTTATAGTGGCTATATACATATTACTGTATACAGAGTCACATGTTTGTTTTTTTGCTGTACTGGTTTTGCTGTGTTTTTTGGGATAAATACATGTGTTTGCTGCACTTTAAGGTCAGTGTATGGCCGCACATTATGCTTTTACAATATCACACTTTCCAGTTAAAGATCTAAAGAACAAAACTGTGTATCCTGTTATTACAAAAGCTGGTTTACAGAAAATTGTAACTTATTGTTTTCTTTTAAGGTGAAGGGTTGGGTTTCCATTAAAGTCAGCTCAAAGTGGAATAAAGAATATAGGTTTCTAAAATTTGTGGTTACTAATAAAACCACATAGCGCAAAGAGACTTTATAACATTATCTGTTTTTTAGACAGGTTCTGAGTGATGTATCGTTATGTGACATTACTGTGATGAAACTGTGCAAATGGTAATGTCATCTTTGTTGAAGTTTTACTCCATCTGCTCCATATTCTGTTGATTGAACAATTTTGTTGTAATTAATATTCTCTTCTTAAAAATACTAAATATTGACAATGAAAACCATACTACATATATAAAACACCATACTCCCAGAGGCAAAAACTATGCAATTTAAATAAAATGAAAATAATTAACATGTATAGTCATATGTACTACACTGAGAATTACATTATCAGTTTGGCCAAAGCTAGTTGTTAACATGAAAATTACATACATTTTAGTTTTATTTGTCATAACATGGCATGCAGCAGCTGAGACAGACAGGAGACTGGCATACAGAGGCTGAAATAGCTGACGGGGTCACAACAGCCAAGGTCAAACACTGAATAAACAATGCACAGTCCAAGCCAGAGGTCAAAATCTAAATATCACAATCATCTGAGAGACAAAATGGTAATCACAAAAGCGTAAGCCAAACTCCAAAGCCAGGGTCAAAAGCAGAATCAAGGATGTATCAAAACCACAGGCTTAGCAAACAAGACCAGGAAACCAATGCTCTAGCCATGAGGCTGGGAGCATACCCAGTTAATATAGGCCCTTGATTGCTAAGGGGCAGGTGTCTCAGGAGAAGACAGGCATAATATGTCCATAGGTAGGCAGAAAGAATCAGCAACCCTAGAGCCACCTGGTGGTGTAATGGATAGGTGATTAACCTATTATATACAACAGGGGCATCCAACATGCGGCCTGCGGGCCAAATGCGGCCCGTCGGACTTCAAGGTGCGGCCCCCGTGAGTGAGCAAGACCGGACTGGCCGGTCCTGCTCACTCATGCAGTGGTCTGTCGGTCTGTGAGCTGGCAGACCACATTCAAAGCGGCTGCCCGGCTGTGAAGTTCAAAGCAGCCGTTGTGCGGCTTTGAACATGTGACTTTCGAGGGGGCGGGCCCACAGAAGGTGTTCCTCATGACAAAGAGAGGGTCATCACATCGGAGGAGAGCAGGAAAAAAAAATGTATTAACAACAGACATGAAGTGTAATTTCTGCTAACTTTTGCTACTGTGGCTGCTTGTGCGTGATAGGAGTGTGATTGGTATATTAAATATATATGATTACAAACAGCAATCACACGCCTATCATTCCCAGGTAGCCAGTACATGCTGGATCCTGGGCATCATAGAAGTGTGATTGCTGTTAGCCTTAGCCCATGGGAAGAATGTAGGGATCGAGTAGGAGAGTATTTGCTAATGAGGTCAGAAATGTACGGAGGAGAAGTATTATGGATAGCCTTATATGTCAGTACCAGGATCTTAAATTTTATTCTAAAGGTAATTGGGAGCCAGTGGAGGGTTTCACAGAGGGGGGAAGCAGAAGAGGAGCGACGTGCAAGGAAGATGAGCCTAGCAGCGGCATTTATGATAGACTGTAGAGGAGAGAGTCGAGACAGTGGAGTGCCAACCAGAAGAGTGTTGCAGTAGTCAAGACGGGAAATGATAAGTGTATGAACCAGAGTTTTTGTGGATTCTTGGGTGAGGAATGGGCGGATACGAGAGATGTTTTTTAGGTGCAAGCGGCAGGATCTGGCGAGGGACTGAATGTGAGGGATGAAGGAGAGGTTTGAGTCACGGATGACCCCAAGGCATCGGGCATCGTGTTGTTAATGGTGATAGAGAATTCAGGTAGTGGAGTGGAGATGGAGGGAAGGAAGATAATGAGTTCAGTTTTAGAAAGATTAAGTTTCAGGTAGTGTTGTGACATCCATGAAGAAATAGCAGACAAGCAATAGGTAATACGGGACGTGAGAGATGGAGATCAGGAGAAGACAGGTAGATTTGGGTATCATCTGCATATAGATGATACTGGAGGCCAAATGAGTTGATTAGTTTGCCAAGAGATAAAGTATAAAGATAATAATATTGGTAACAAGTTAACTCACGTTAAATTCCATATGAATAGGACATTTTATTAAGCAGGAATAGTTGGTCCTATGGAAGAAAAAAAAATGACAACTTGCTACAAGTGTCAGACTTTCTTATCCCGATTCTAACTGATTATGACTAATGAACAGAATGTGCAAATTTATTCTTCAGTAGTTTTCAGATACAATTGTGTTTCGCAAAGTAAAAAAATCCTGAATAAATCAACTGATGAAGTAATATCTTTTGGCAAGTGACACTGACAGGTTGCATTCGTTGTCATTGCAGGCACTTCCTTATAGCACTGCCAATTTTAATTGGCTAGTAAAAGTGACAGGGCCTTGTATGGACATGTGTGAAATTTCATCAGAATTGGGGACGAATTACATCAACCACTTTACATACCTATATTCTTCTTCAAAATAATACAAATTTGCAAAGAAAGTGCAGGTTATTAGACGTAAAAGAAATGCAATTGTTAATTGGAATGCATAGAGAGACTGAATTGGCTTATTATGTTTTCTTATTTCTTGGGATATTAAATGCATTAACCCTTTAAGGACTAGGCTGTTTTTTACTTTTTGTACCCTTTGGGACCAATGTTGTTTTAACACTTTTGAGGTGCTTGTGTTTAGAGTGTTTAATTTTCTCCTCACTCATTTAGTGTACCCACACAAGTTATATATTGTTTTTTTCTTTTCAGGACAAGGGCTTTCTTCAGATAGCATTTTTTGATCATATTATCTAATTTCCTATACAAAAAAATATGATGACAAATTGAAAAATAACTTTTTCTCACTTTTATTTAAAAAATCTTTTATACAATCCAAAAAAGCTAATGAAAAAACATGGTAAATTGATTCTACTATTTGTCCTGAGTTTATAAATACCCAATGTTTTTATGTTTTTTTTTGCTTTTTTCTGCAAGTATTGGGCTATAAGTACTAGTACCGTTTTGCTGTTTCAAAACCGTTTTTTTCCAAATCTGGTCATTCTGCCCCATGTGCTATTTCTTTGAAGCTGGCCAATGCAATTTACCCCATCAAACCATATACTTTTGAAAACTAGACATCTCAAGGTATTTTAACCATTTCCATGCACTAATTCTACTACTACCCTTTGTCAAACTTTGTAGTAGTAATTTTTTTCACACAAATTGTACTTCAGGTATAAATTTATAGCTCCAGGTATACGTCACTATCAAACAACAACCCAAAATGTGTTCAGCAACATCTCCCGAGTAATACCACCCATGCATGGGTTTGTCTGGTGTTTGGGGGCTAAAAGGCCACATTAGGGAAGTGCCTATGCCCTATCTTTGAGCCCGAGCACTCCAATTTACCCCATAAAACCATATATATATTTTTTTAAATTACACCCCTTCGTTATTTGAAATGCTTTTACTTTAACTCTTTCCATGTCAAGCTTTTTGGGAAGATACAGTGCTAATTTTAGCACTTCCTCATAATAATAAACTTTATTTTTTTATTTTATTCTTTTTGGACTTTTTTTTACATTTTGCTACAACTGGATGGTTCCTCTGATGCATAATTATTTTTAAATGTTACCACTTTTCTTTTTCATATTTTTTGTATTTTTAAAATATTTTACTAATCACATTGTGATTAAAAAGCTGGGCTACATTCACTTGCATGCTTGAATGCAGTACCTGTATGACTAGGGGTGTTGTGTGCCCTGTATTCTTACCATATGTTTGTTGAACCACAATTCCATTTTTTATTGCTCTTCATTAGTTGAAGTTAAATAAGATGCTATGGAGCTTTGCTAAGGCCCACATTTAGGAGAGTTGGTCTCTGCAGCATCAGAGATGATTTTCTGGCCCAAAAGCTTTGTCAACTCTAGCTCAGCAACTATTTCAATCATAATTTTCAGACTAAATGATAATGATTAAATTTCTTATTCTTCTCACATCACAAATGTTAAACTAGTCCCATGCAAGCCTGTGTTTGTGGGTATCCAGTAGAACTACTATGGTTCATATTTTCCTTCTACCAGTTAGTTCACCCTGCTCCTCTTTTCCCTTCTCTTGAACTTCTTTGATATCTTTGATAACCAAAAACCATTGCCACCCCAATCCACTTTTTGACAAAATAAAACAAGAATAGCCCTGTTGTAAACTTAAAAAACAAAAGGCATATGAGCATCTGGAGACATAAAATGTAAGAGACAACTGCCTCAGGTTGTACATTTTTCCTTGCTTTAAATATAACACTTCTAACATGGATTTGTGTTGTAACTTTATTTGCAATGTTTTGATTCATTTAGAAATGTAATAGTAAATACAGTCATTGGTCTCTTGATTTTTTTATGTGCTTGAAACTCTGTATGTATAGTATAGTAGTGCATGTTTACACACATACATATGTCTTATTAAGAATAAGAATTATACTTATGCTGCTTTAAAAAGACACAGCATCCCCAAGCTTCTAATGCATTATTTTTCAAGACATAACCTTTACATTTTATTGCATTTTAATGGAAACATATCTTGCATTTACAACATGTTCTCTTCAACATGTTCTCAGTTATATAATGACTACCCATAGCCACATAACTATGAAATATTTATTTTTCTTTCTTTACTTATTGACACAATGTCAATAATTTCTATCTGTACAAGTTCAGCTAAGTATAAAAAGTCTTTAGGGATAAACAGCTATCACATGCATAAAACCCAGAGGTTGCATTGCTTTAAAGCAATTCCTCATAATAGATATTTAACATCTGTCTTTCTCTAGCTAAACAGGCTATCAAAAGTTATGGTTCAACATATGAATAATAACCTCACTTCACCACAAACAGTATTGTTTACCAACCCGAGAATTCTCTGAAAATTATAATAACAATGGCTCACCAACTCTTAAGCCTTACAATTAATTAAAGGTTGTATCAAACCTAGACAATAAACTAACCTAACTTTCTGGCATTTATATGTATACTATATGGACAAAAGTATTGGAACACCTGACCATTACACCAACAGGGACTTTGATGACATGGCATTCTAAATACATAGACATTAATATGAAGTTGGTCCCCCCTTTGCGGCTACAACTGGGCCCCCGGTAAACCCATCTGCTGTCCGGAGAAGTCAACTCAGAAGTGGTCTTCTTGGAAGACCTGCAGCCAAAAAGCTATACCTCTGAAGTGGAAACAAGGCCAAGCAACTCAAATGTTCAAGAAAATATAGGAACCGGCTGCAGGAAAATAGCAGGAGGTGCTCTGAACTGATGAGTCAAAATTTGACATATTTCACTGTATCAGAAGGCTGCTTGCTTACTGAAGGGCTGGTCAGCAGTCCAAGAATGAGGGTGTGCAGGCAACTGTGAAGCATGGCAGATGTTCCTGGCAAGTGTGGGGCTGCATTTCTGCAAATGGAATTGGAGGTTTGGTCAGAATGTATGGTCTCCTCAATGCTGAGAAGTAGACTTGTGCATTTGGATTTGTATGGATTGCAAAGAAACTTGATGATCAATGAATGAAGGGCATTTGATTAGCATCATTTGCCTACTACTTAACATGTTTACGCCATGTTTAGACTGGAAGCAGTAAGGGTGTACTTAGTTTCTCTGATATAGCGTCTCAATTTTGGCATTATTTTGCTGGATAAATCATGTAATGTGTAATATGTCATGTGTTGTTGTTGATCTGTGGTTGTATTTGCCTATTTTTAGACCTGCTAAGGAACAGTTGATTGTTATTATGTCCTGATATGTAAAACCATACAATTCAAAGAAGGTGTACTTTCATTTCACACAACTGTGTGTATCAAATGAAAAAATAAAATGTATGGAGAATGTTTCCTTCAGCCTAGTCTTGGTTCTGCAGCAGATTGGACTATAGCAGAGTCCTAGCTTCCTGACCTGGAAGCACCTTTGACCTCCGGTTCAGGGCTGTGTTTTCTTATTAACTCTTAAAATGCTGCAATAGCATTGAGTTAAGCATCAATGATCACTCTTGAGTAGACAGCATCAGTGCCCATGCGATTAACCTGTGGGAGCATTTTTTAACAAAATCATAGCAAGTATGTCATTGGTCCTCAAGAGACATACCTGATGACATACCTGGTATGTCTTCTGTCACAAAGTGGTTAAAGTCCCCAGGAGGGACTGAAATGTTGAGTTACCTCCATCATGATTCTATAAAATTTGTGAATCCAAATCCTTGGTGTGTTATCTTTTTTCTGCGTATGGTTGGATGATGCACTCAGGTAAAGGTTTTTGTCATTTTATATATATATATATACTGGATGACCAAAAGTATGTGGACACTTTACCATCACACCTATATGGGCTTGCTGGACTTCCCATCCCAAAACCATGGGCATTTATATGGAGGTGAGCCCCCTTAGCAACTTTAAGTGCCTCCAATGTCCTTGCAAGTCTTTGCACAAGAGCTTGGAGCATGTCAGTGGGAATTTGTACCCATTTAGCCTACAGAGCATTTGTTAAGTCAAGCAATGAAGTTGAACGAGAAGGCCCAGCTCACAATCAGTGTTCCAATTCATCCCAAGGGTGTTCACTTGGGTTAAGATCAGGGCTATGTGATGCCACTCAAGTTCTTCCAAACCAAACTCATCAAACCATGTCCTGGCACGTAAATTTTCACTAACGTATGTTAGTGCATGATGTGCCTGGACCTTCAATTGCCATCAAGGGGTTAAAAAATACATGGTTTGAAAATTGACTTTGTAAATTGGAATGACCAGGTTTAAAGATGTCCCTAATAGGGTATAGGCACATACTGACCAAAATAGAAAAAAGTGCACTTCCCAAATGTGGCCTTTTACCCCCCCAAAAAACCAGACACACCCAAGCAATGAAGTTGAACGAGAAGGCCCAGCTCACAATCAGTGTTCCAATTCATCCCAAGGGTGTTCACTTGGGTTAAGATCAGGGCTATGTGATGCCACTCAAGTTCTTCCAAACCAAACTCATCAAACCATGTCCTTATGGACCTTGCTTTGTGCACAGTGGCACTGCTGTGGAAGTGTATAGCACTAATATAGAAAGTTTGAAAAAAATCATTATTTTTTTGTTTTTAGTGTGGTTTTATCATGTAGAATGTAGCTGCCTAATCAAAAGATACATTTTCATCTTGTGCAATTTAAATCTGCTAGAGTTTTCCTTTTGCAAGCATTTAGTGATGTTACCAGAATCCATTAAGGTATTGATTTGTCGTTAACTGGATATTACTTTTTCTCATAGCTGTAGCTGACTAATGTATTTGCATTTCTTTCTATTTCTTCCTTTTTATTGCAGTGTTCCAATGCACCATAATATTTTCACTAGACTAAAAACTGATTGATCACCATAGATAAGTGCTATACAGATGTTACCGTTGCTATAGTTTCTGCCACTGCAAATATTAAAAGGAGGGTATTGCTCTTTTTCTGGATGGTTCATTTCCAGTATTACAGATGGTGACACCGGGCCCCCTTTCTGAGCTTGCTTGATTTAAAAGGTACATGATAAAGAGGATGCCAAAAACCTAGCCATGTTATTAATGGATAAGGAAACAATACTTACCTTCAACTTTAATATAATCCACAGCAAATTTAAAACCACCACAAAAACATTTTTGCTAACTGTATGATTCCAACTTTGTGGCACCAGTATAATGAAGACCCTTGCCTGTTTCACAGTGCCACTGTGCACAAAGCAAGGTCCATAAGGACATGGTTTGATGAGTTTGGTTTGGAAGAACTTGAGTGGCATCACATAGCCCTGATCTTAACCCAAGTGAACACCCTTGGGATGAATTGGAACACTGATTGTGAGCTGGGCCTTCTCGTTCAACTTCATTGCTTGGGTGTGTCTGGTTTTTTGGGGGGGTAAAAGGCCACATTTGGGAAGTGCACTTTTTTCTATTTTGGTCAGTTTGTGCCTATACCCTATTAGGGACATCTTTAAACCTGGTCATTCCAATTTACAAAGTCAATTTTCAAACCATGTATTTTTTAACCCCTTGATAGCAATTGAAGGTCCGGGCACATCATGCACTAACATACAGTTAGTGAAAGTTTACGTGCCAGGACCATTATGGCTTTAAACGGGTGCAGAAAGCAATCTACGTTCGCTCACTGCACCCAAACAATGTTGCTGTAAAAAAACCCAGAAAAAGTACATCATATGTTTCCAGCAATACCTTTTGCATGTTGGTGAGATTGTGGTGAGAAAGCCACCCTCATACTGGTTTTTGATCATGTTATTGTTTCCATTATGGTAAAAAAAACTTTTTGCATTAATTGAAAAAGTGGTAAAACATAGTACTTTCTTTCAAACGAAAAATAGCTTTACTAGGTTTCTTACCACAGATTATTTCTAAGAGCTCTGCTAAATATATTTTTCTTGCTGCAAACAATTCAATAGTAAGAAACTGGAAACAAGCTCTAACGCCACAAAGAATGGCTTTCTTTAGATACAATTATTTTGATTGTATCATCTAATTTACTATTAAAAATATATAAAATATGGAAAAAATTTAAAAAACAAACTTTACAAAAAAAAAACCCAAAAAACGAAAAAAACAAACTACTAAATAGATTCTACTATTTGTCCTTAGCTTAGAAATACCCATTTTTCATATTTTTGTATTGCATTTTTTTTTTAACTATGTTTAACTTTAAATATTTTTATCTTTTTTTCATTTTATTTCACTGATTTTATTTCACTCACTGCATGGTTGGCTGCAGTACCTGTAGTGAACATGCAGGGGGAGAGATCCTCTTGGAATTCTTTTATTTTGAGAGGATGCCGCCATCTTTTTGGGAGCGATCAAGCGGGGCCCCTGACTTTTTTGTGTTGCTGAATGCCTCTATATCGAGGCACTTTAACAACACTGGCATACTTTTTTCAGCCGCTGAGGGCTGCCCTAATTGAGGGGCATATAGCCTTTCATTATTTTTAATATGACCTTTTTTGGTGTTGCTGGATGCCTCCATATATGCCTTGCATATCAATTGTAGTTAAGGGGATGCATTTTCGTCAATGTGTTAATAATATAGTTTACAGCTACAAGTAAAAGACATTGCTGTTTATATATATATATATATATATATACAGTGACCGGCCATTTTATTAGGTACACCTTGGTAGTACCGAGTTGGACCCCCTTTTACCTTCAGAACTGCCTTCATTTTTCGTGGCATACTTTCTACAAGGTTCTGGGAATATTCCTCAGAGATTTTGGTCCATATGGACATGATGGCATCACCCAGTTCGTGCAGATTTGTCGGCTGCACATCCATGATGCGAATCTCCCATTCCACCACATCCCAAAGGTGCTCTATTGGATTGAGATGTGGTGACTGTGGAGGCCATTGGAGTACAGTGAACTCATTGTCATGTTCAAGAAACCAGTTTGAGATTATGTGAGCTTTGTGACATGGTGCATTATCCTGCTGGAAGTAGCCATCAGAAGAAGGGTACACTGTGATCATAAAAGGATGGACATGGTCAGCAACAATACTCAGCTAGGCTGTCATGTTTAAACAATGCTCTATTGGTATTAAGGAGCCCAAAGTGTGCCAACAAAATGTCCCCCACACCATTACACCACCACCACCAGCCTGAACCGTTGATACAAGGCAGGATGGATCCATGCTTTTATGTTGTTTAAGCCAAAGTCTGATCCTTCTATCTGAATGTCTCAGCTGGAATCGAGACTCATCAGACCAGGCAAAGTTATTCCAGTCTTCCATTGTCCAATTTTGTTGAGCTTGTGCGAATTGTAGCTTCAGTTTCCTGTTCTTCCTGCTGTAGCTATTCTGCTTCAAGGTTCGACGTGTTGTGCGTTCAGTTATGGCATTCTGCATAACTTGGTTGTAACTAGTGTTATTATTTGAGTTACTGTTGCCTTTCTGTCATGTTGAATCAGTCTGCCCATTCTCCTCTGACATCAACAAGGCACTTTCCACACAACTGCCGCTCACTGGATATTTTCTTTTTCAGACCATTCCCTGTCAAGCCTAGAGACAGTTGTGCGTGAAAATCCTAGTAGATCAGGAGTTTCTGAAATACTCAGACCAGCCCGTCTGCCACAAACAACCATGCTACATTCAAAGTCAGCTGACACTAGAAGTCGGAACTTTACAACCACCCCTGCCATTACAGAGCACAGCAGCCGACATAAGATCATGGATAAAGTCTACCCTCAAGAGCGATTACCAACGCTCAGTGGAGAAGGATCATGACCTAGTATGCTAGAAGATTGGTAGCCAAGTTCAAGGCTTGATCCCACTCAGCCAGCTAATCAAAGGAACTGGATACGGGTACAAGTTGAAGAGTGTATGTTCCATCAGCCACATCCTCTACATAGATGACATCAAGCTGTATGCCAAGAGCGAACAAGATATCGACTTGCTGATCCACCTGAAGCAAATTTATAATGAAGACATTGGGATGACATTTGAACTGATGAAATGCAATGGAATTACCAGTAGGGCACATAGCAGATGCAGACAAGCTACAAGTACCTTGGTATCCCACAGTCACATGAGAGCCATTATGAGGAGGCAAGGAAGGCAGCAAAATCCAAGTACCACCAAAGAATGAGGCAGATCCTGAAGAGCGAGCTCAATGGGAAGAAGAAAATTCACGCCAGTCATCACATATCCTGCCAGCATAGTGAGCTGGCCAAAGGAGGACATGGAGGCTGCCAATGTAAAGATCCAGAAGCTCCTCGTAAGGTACCGAGGTTTCTACCCCAAATCCAACACCCAGAGACTGTACACCAACCAGAAAGAAGACAGACGGGGTCTGCTAAGTGTCAAAGCCACTGTCCTGGATGAAACCCAGAGCATCTGGGAGTGCATCAGTAAGGTAAAGTAAATGAGCTGCTAAGAGAATGCCTGAACCAGCAACAGACATGGAAGGAGGATCAAGCAGAGGAAGTACCAAGGCAAACCAAGACCATGCATGGGATGTACCATCGACAAGTAGCTGAATTGGATGACATTGGTAAATCCTACCAGTGGCTGGACAGTTCTGGACTCAAAGACAGCACTGAGGCATTGAAAATGGCAGCACAATAGCAGGCAATAAGCACCAGATCCATAGAGGAAGGCATCTACCGCACCAGACAGGACCCAAGGTGTAAAGAGGTTTCTGAGACAAACACATAGAGGCTAGGTGTAAAATCCTCACAGGAAAAGCATACACTGAATAACTGGCATTGTGTACAGGCACATCTGCACAGAGCATAGACTAAACTCTCCCAAGTCCAAATGGGAGGTTATGGAAATTAGCAGGGTTAAGATCCTGTGGGACTTCCAGATCAAGACGGACAAGCAGGTAAAGGGCAATCAACCTGGCATCATGGTAGTAGACAAGATCAGAGGACCACAGTGGTGATAGATGTACTGGTGCCAAGTGACAGCAACATCAGGAAGAAGTTTGAGCTAGAGACATACCATTAAGATTTAATATCTAGTCATCCATCTAGCAGGTTATTTTTTAACAATAAACACCACATCCTACCAGAGCAAAGCAGAGTAATATTATTATTTTCTTGCACACAGTACATGGGAAGTTAAAATGGTGCATATCTGCTCATACTATTAAATGTATTTATAATGTGTAAGATGTATATATTTATATACACATAAATATATGTATGTATTATTCTACTTCTATTGCATATTGGTCATTTGCAGATATTAAGCAAGCACATGAGAACAATGTATTTGCTCAATATCTTTTAAGACTTGTCTCTTGCTGGGAGCTGGAAAAGAAAATCTATTTTGTAATAGGACCAAAGATTACTAGACTAATGTTCATGTCAGCTTTGGACATTGATTAAATACCTTATTCTCTTGGTCAACTGTGTCTTTATAAATTTGAAAAAGAAACACATTTCAGTTGCTTAATGTTATCATCCTGTCTCCATTCAAAGCTTACATAGATAAACGAGCTAGAATTATGTTATGACACATCAGATAAGAGCATGGGAATTTCTTAGATAAAAACACACTGTAAAGCTTTAATTTACAGTATATAGTATTTATTTATTGTACAGAAATGCATGAAGGTATAGGTAAATATCTGCCTTTCTTTCTATATTTCTTGTCATATTATCAAGTATTATTCACTCTTCATTTTTATACAAATCTGGATTTTAAGCATATTATTGTAGCATATTTTACTTATTATAAATGTATAAAATAGCATAAAGACGATCAATAATAATATATTATAGTCTGTTTTAATAGATCCTTATATTGAAAACCACATAGGTAAAAAAATGCACAAGTTAGAGCTAGTTTTATTAAGATTAGCTATGCTAAACTAGGATAATTGTAATTTTAAGGGTTTTTTGAGGAATGTTTGTGATAATGTATTAAGCAAAAGTCATGCTATAAATTGTATCACATATTATGTGTAAATATCTGTTGCCACATCTTGAGTGGTGATATAAAAAGCGTATGTATCATTTCAGTACCTGTATAAGGGAGGTTTAAGGCATTGTGCTTATTGTGTGCTTGTCACTTTAAAATGCTGATAACCTTAAAAGACTTAACCCATTAACGATGCAGGTATTTTACACAATTTTACTCTTCAGGAAGTATAAGACAATCTAAATTGGAACATTTATGTTTTTTAAACTTTACATTTTTACCGATTGATTTACTGAGCCCATGTATCATTTCAAGCAGTATAGTGGTCCCATATTTAACCTGTGCCAACCCAAAGTATTTATCCAGGGACATATGGCTATTTTTTATGCAGCTGCTTTCACAACAACATCTTCCAGATTTAGTGATACAAAATAATGTACTTTTCTCAGAACACCATACACTTAAACATACATACATATATGCAAACCCATCCACAAAGGTTTCCATGTATATAATTGGTTAAATAGCCGATCGCATGCGTGGAAGCACTGGGGATGGGATTAAGCTGGTCTGCCCAGCATCCAGGCAGCCAGCATCAGCAGCGCATCCAGTGGGTAATGGAGGAGGACACAACTGGATAGCATTAAAACTTAGGAGGTACTACATTTACAGCTAAAATCATAAGAAGGAGGGAGTAAGAATGTGTGAGTGTATGGTGTCAGAGTGGATGGGTTTGCATATATGTATGTATGTTTAAGTGTATGGTGTTGTATGTATGTATGTATGTGTGTGTAAATGTAGAGCTGCCCCTGACCATCATAACTAGCCACATTATAATTAATGTCTATCACAATATTCATATCCCCATCATCATCATCATTATGTTCCTCCCCCACCATTATTTCCATCACCTACCATTATCACCCTATAGAAAATACAGTGTCAAAGTGTGCTTCAGTGCAAACAAGTGCAATTAAAAAATGTATATAACCTGAGTTATATAATTTTTTAATTGCATTTATTTGCCCTGAAGCGCACTTTAACACTCTATTGTTTCTCTTTTGTGTGTTTTGGGGAATTACACACTAGTCACAAGTACTGTTGGTGCATTTTAAATTGGAACTGGGTTCTTCACAGTTTTTTTTATTGCAATTTGAGGCAACTGTAAACAATGTTTGTATTATATTCAAACTGTTTCATTGCACCCATCATTACGCATTAGCTTTGTATGGAATGTGTGAATAGCTTTAATCAAAGCATAAAAAATGAATGAGAAAATCCAAAAAGCTCGATTGGTTTGCCTTATATTTATGGTTACGGCCCTTTTTGAAAGTTTATAAATGCATTGTGAAGACCTTTTGTTATTTTTCTTTTGTTTTCATTATCCTTTTTTATTTTGATACTTTGTGTACAAAAAATATTTCAGTCCTTCTCTGCTATGAGTGCAGACAACTGCAGTGTCCTATTAGCTTAATAGGAATAATGTTGGAAACACTTCAGACCATGCACAGAAATAGCACTGTGATAACATCACTGACTGGCAGCACTAAAACTATTTTTCCATATATAGTTATGTTTGTTAGAAACCCAACTCAGGTCAGGATCTGCCAGTCTCAGAACTATGTAAAATACTAGTACTCTGAGGGCAAATTTTATTAAGAAATAAAAAACGTAATTTACAGCTCCAACATTTGGCTAGGTTAAGATTCTTCTGTTGCATCTGGATTGTTATAATTAGGCCAGTCTAAAATATTTATTAAAGAATGTAAAGAATAAAGTACAGCAGACAGCCTTTTAGCAGTGGTTGCAATAGTTTCTCTTGGTATAACATAAGGAAAGTGTATAGGGATGGAACCCTGGCTAGCGCACTTAGTTACATAGTTACGTCGTCATATAGGCTGAAAAAAGACATGCGTCCATCAAGTTCAGCCTTTCCTATATCTGTTCATTTGTTGCTGTTGATCCAAAAGAAGGCAAAAAAACCAGTTTGGCTCTTTCCTATTTTGCACTAACCAGGGAAATAAATTCCTTCTTGACCCCAAAATGGCAGTCAGATTTCTCCTTGGATCAATAAGCTGTTTCCCCATAATTAAAGATTATATCCCCGAATATGATGTTTTTCCAGGTATCCATCCAGTTGCAGTTTAAATGTCTGTACAGACTCCGATAAAACTACCTCTGCTGGCAGAGAATTCCACATCCTTATGGTCCTCACTGTAAAAAACCCTTTCCTTTGCTTAAGTCTAAATCTCCTTTCTTCCCATCTGAACGCATGACAACGTGTCCTATGCATAGTCCTGTTTATGAACAGATTTCCACACAATGGTTTGTATTGGCCCCGAATATATTTATATAATGCTATCATATCCTCTCTGAGGCACCGTTTTTAATCAACTAAACAGATTTAAATTTGTTAACCTTTCTTCATAACTATTGTGCTCCATTCCTTTTATTAATTTTGTAACCCGCCTCTGCACCCTTTCTAGTGCTATGATATCCTTCTTTAGAATAGGTGCCCAAAATTGCACAGCATACTCAAGGTGCGGCCTTACCATTGATTTATACAGAGGCAAAATTATATCTTTATCCCGCGACCTGATGCCCCTTTTTATACACGACAATACCTTACTGGCCTGGTGTTATATTTGTTTATTTACATACAGAATGTTAATTGGCAGTTGGTCTTTGACCCATATATGTAAACAATTTCAGTTAGGATGATAAACAGTTGGTGACTAGATGCATCTTGGTAAGACACTAATTTGACTAACTACACAAAAACAATATACAGTTACCAGCACACCTTGCTGTCTCAGTTTAATCGAAGTACTCAGACCTAATTTTCCCAAAACTGCATAAACAATGTTTTTAAGTCACATTAGCTGGAAATATACAGTTCCTGCTTATTGGACAATATCTTTGCTTGCTAAGGGAATATTGGATAAAATTCAATTTCCAGAATTTGCTCTTAAATCCCTTTTATAGATGACCCCCAACATCTTTAATGTAGAAGACATTTTCCATACTTATATACCCAGTTAAGGGGGAAGCCTAGACCTTGTATGTTAATAACCCATATTGACATGACTTTCACATACATGGAAACCCTCTGTGTTTTAGGCCCTCAGGATCTGGATTCTGCCTTATCCACATAAACCTGCCCTGACCATGCACATAAACTATTGTAACCATTTTACTCAAAGACCTAGTAAAATTAAAAGGACAACATTAACTGCCAAACCAAGAATGACAATATTTACTCTACACGCCTCTGTCGCTGAGGTGTTAGTCATGCTTTCCAAAGAAGTAGAATTTCATTACTATACATGGTATAAACCCTATGTGACACTTAGCTTCGGGGGTTTGACCTAAGGTATTTTAATATATAAATATTTTTTGTGATTTATTGCAAAACCATGTCTTTCAAGGCATTTCTGTCTCAATTAATCATTAGAAATCCCCCTCTTTGAAGGCCTCCGCCGTTAGGATAAACAAGACTATGTCCAAACCAGCTGTGTTTCTATATGTTACTATAAATAGGACATTAAACTAAGTACTATTAGTGATTATTAGTTAAATTATATTTAAATCATCATGTTTTCATTGTACTGACTGACCTAAAATATATTTAACTAGTTTCAGACTTAATTAACGTACCACTGACAATATGCATTTTAGAAAAAAAATAAATTCAGTATTTGTTTGTTACTTGTCACCCCCATATATGACCATTAATTATATGATATATTGGGATTTATGCCAGTGACAGTACTACGCTTGCTGGACCTGGTAAAAGATACTAAATAGATTTTAAGCCACTGAACTGCAACACTAGCACTAGGTCCAGGATTCCCTGAATATCATATGAAATATTATTCTACCTGAGCGTCCAGTATATACAGTTATAGCTTGCAAAGTGAACCGTGCCTAGGGAATCATGTACATAGCTCCTCTGGAACTTTTTCCTACCACTGTCTGGCCAGTTCTTTGCGTGTGACCAACCTGATGGGGTTGGACCAAGTTGAGGATGTCTCTAGTGTCCCTTTAACCCGTTGGCAGGCTGTTCATTTAGCAGTAGCGTCTGGGCATGGTGTCTATGGTTAATGGCAGTGACAAACTGGCAGATGAAAAACGAACATGGCAGCTTGTCTTACGTTTACAAGGTCGCATCTGAAAAAACCACAAGACTTCTAGAACAATGTCCTTTGGACAGACAAGACCAATATGGAGATGTTTGTAATAACCTTTGATGAAAACACAACATATGAGTGTGTGGAAATTGTATACATAGCCATAGCTACATTGATTGAGTACCTCCCTCAGACAACCCTAATGTAACTTGTTGAATTATTTCTTTATACTCAGGGACAGAAGCAGTCAAAGCATCTTAATAAAAAAATAGAAAATAAAATAAGGACTGCAGCATTCAGGTCTCCCCTGCTCATCTGCAGTCTCCACAGAACCTCACTGACATCGCACATGCAGCACAACAACAGGAAGGCAGGAGACTTCCACAAAAGTTAGCAAATAAAGGTAGAAACCTGTCAATATTCAAAAATATGTATCTAGTACAGGTTTGTAATCCACCGCGTAGCACACAGATGGGGTATATCGCCCAGAGAGAAAACATGAAAGTAAACACCTAACACATTTCACACTTAACTTTGTGTTTATTTATAGATATTCATGAATATATGAATGTTTACAGCAAAACCTGTTATGTGTTTACTTTTATGTGAAATCCTCCATCCATGGAGAAGACTCAAGGTATAAACCGTGGTGTTTAAAATTAGCAGAGGGTGAATGCTTACCTATTTCTTAAGTGTTACAATTGGTGGATTTTGCATACGTGATCATGTAAAAAAACTATATGTTATTTAAGACAGGAGGAAAATATTAGGCTCAATCTTCCTTTACTGTACTACCAGCAATAAAATCACCCCGGAACAAAAATGGTTAAGAAAATCTTTTAAAATCTTATTTTGCTGATCCTAGGAAGATAAGACATTTTGCTGTACCATATGGCATAGGCCATATAAGAAGAACACAATAGCAATTGAAAAAATGGTCCTATCAGTAAGTAGTGGTGATAGGACAACTTTTCAAAACTTTGCACATGATTTTTTTATGCATAACTGCATTATGTCATGAGTGTCACACCATATACTGCTGAGTTTATTTCACCAAGAAAAGAAGCACATCTGAGACACTTGGCTGTATCCAGTTGGACCAAGGGGCCATCTGATGCAGCACCAAGTAGATAAGGGTTTTTTTTACATGCATGTGTTTTTGTACATGTTTCTCTCCATATTTATCTTGTTGAGAACAATGAATGATTTCTCATTTTCATTGCAAAGAATCCTAACCTCATACATATTCAAGTTATATGTAGCTCACATTTAAATTATTCAAATACAAAATTCACCAAAAAACCTGCAATGCAAAGTATTTTTTTTTGCTCAAAACATTTTTTGGATCTTTATTAAAACAGGTCATTAAATGTTTTCTGCCATTTGCAAGTAAGTGCTCATACGTTATCTAGATAAGCAGGGCAATAAAATGTAGCTCATATTCTGTCACCAGTATGCGGCACAGAGCAAAACTGAGGCTCCATAAATTTAGCCACTCAAACGTGCAACTTGACATATTTTGAAGATTGAGCAGGAAATGTCTCTCAATGCATGAATTTAAGGACACAATCTATTTTTAGATTAACATGAGATATGGAACATTGAATGTGACATTTCAGAAGCTGATACTATACTGACATCTATCATAGGGAGGCAAAAGTTTCCAAAACCACTTATACTGTGCAGGATGCTACTTTCTAATGAAGAATTCTACCATGTTACATTTTCTTGTAGATTTGTCTCTTTACTTATTTTCAGCTGCAAAGTAGGATATATATTATGCATATGGGAGATGTACTAATGTGTCGTAATTCTGAGAAATGTATCTTGAAGAAGTGACAGCCTCCTCGTGGAGCCTATATACTAACAGAAAAAAGGAAGCAGGAAAAGCATAAATCTATAAATCTTACAATACCAGGTGAAACACGGAGAGTTCCCAGGTATGTGGATTACACATACTTTGCAGATTGCATGGTCTACTTCTAAAACTTGCGACCATCACTCCCTTAATAAATTGTGTTAGGACATACTGTATAAATTACTTGCTGCAATGATATTGTAGTGGGCCTAGAATTTGGTCTCGAAGATGAGCCTAGCAGAGTCACTGCTCTGGGGTAGGACAGCAATGCCTGTTGTACATATGCACATATAAGCACATGTTTTCGTTCCACATGTGTCAGATCCAGATTCCCATTTCTTCGGCCCTCACATATATACAGAGCTTCAATTATTGTGGATACCGCACACCAGTATAGAATCATACCAGCTCTACACCTACATCAGACTGCAACACCTTGCATGAGCACAGAACCATTCAATCTGTTATTAAGGATGTGCTTTGTGAGCTTAATAAGTATGTAAAAGTAATGGCAAGGCTCTCAAACATAGCTGGCTGACTACACTCATGTTGTTAGTTTGAACATGCACATGCTTACAAACAGAAATAAGTCATTCTAGCCATGTGGTAATTCCAGATAAATGGTTATTTTTCTACCAATTTCATCTTTTATTGCAATATTTTTGATTGTTTCCTACTTGAACCTGCAGAGTTTGTTAATTTTTGTTTTGTACTTGCTGTGGTGCCCTTCCTTGTTTCAGTGAGAGATACTACAGAAACCTCACAATGTCTCATAGTCTGCCCTCAGGACCATCAAAACCATGTTGAGAAGTCAGGCATAAGCCAAATGTAGACACTGGAGGGAGGTCAGCAAACGGTGTGGGTCAAACACTGATAACAACACCCCTGTTACCTGTACAACAGAAGATATGAAATAGGCCTAACAATTAAGGACAGGTTACTGCACTGAGCAAGACTTTATAGTAATGTTCAGTACGAGGTAATATGAATAAAAATATCAGTTACTGATAAGTATTATAAAGCTTTAGCCCAATTATTGGAAAACTAAAACCTGCACATAAGGCTTTTTGAAACAGAGATCTGCTCTCGAAGGCAAAGAGATAATGGCCAACAATTTAAGAGGATAGTTTTAAATAATATACTTTTTGTCCTTTTCCAGTTAATGTGAATTCATTTTATTATGAGCGATGAAATAAATTGTGCCAGGATGTGAAACAATACACTATTTACTGCACTTAACTAATAATTATGATTAATAGTAACTGTTTCGAGTCTGCAACTCTCATGTAATTCCCATGCATATTACTGTAAAGCTAAATGCTGGTATTTAATATAATGCTTAACATTTATCAAAAACTATTTTTTTTTCTTCTGTCTGTGTCTGTTTTTATTGCTCATTCCTCTCTTAAAAAAATAACCACATTCTTCTTCTGTTCTCCATTTCATCCTTAGACTACTGCTATCGATTTATCAGTGTCACATTCTGACCTCTTTTATCTGGCAACAGAGCCTGTAAATCTTCCCTCCTTCTAGCCTTTAGCAGTTCGCAAACTGCATGTTTGTCATCTTGCTTTTTGCTTTCATCTTATTTTTATGTAGTCTTCTCTGTATAGAAAATAATGATATTGTGAGGTCCAGTAGAGAAATCATAGATTTGCTGTGTAATCATGTGAAGTAACAGACTGTGATGTAAATGCTTTCTTTAAAATTAAGTGAAATGCCAAGATCTGATTTCATTCTTATATGAGAATGCCTTCCTTTGATGGCGGTGGTGTCTGGTAACTTAAACAATTCAGGTGTATTCACTAAACAGGGTAAGTGAAATATTTTAAAGCATCAACTTTACTTCAATCAGATAACAGGTTTATCATGTTAGATCATCAGTGAGAGTACTGGTTCGAATCAATGGGGTCTATTCACTAAAATGTGATTGCCTGTACGCTGGGAAAAAATGCGAACTGAAAATTTGCACAGGTTGGGCAAAAGTCAAACTTTCAAATCTGCAAAAGCCAATTTGAATCAGCACTCAAAAATAGTCACTCACAATGTGAGTATGCTTAACTGCAAGAGAATTGGTTGAATGTGAGTTGAAATACAACCTTGCAAATGCAAGCTGGAATTAAGTTCCAAAATTACAAATATCACCTTGCATACAAAAAAAGACTAAATTATGAAATTTGCAGGAGAGGTGGTGGGTGTTGCACTGCAGCTCTGGAACTCCAGGGTCTTTAGCATGCAAGTGTTCCTTTTTCTAGTAGATATAGAATACATAGTAACATGAGTAATTTAATATACACTTATTGTTGCTGAAGCTGTTTGGGCAGTAGATGGCCTATTATACCACTACATCTCTTTTATTCCAAATTACCCTCCTAACTAATTTTCTCTGGCCACAACCTATATTTCTTCAGTCAATGTAGAAAGGGCAAAAGATAAAATTGTGGATCCCCCCACCAAAAGAGAGTAGATCCACAAAAATGCAATGTCAGGAAAATTATTCTCCTGCAATAGAACCTTGGAGAAACTCTGGTTCTGAAGGCCCTTAATTACCTGATAGGCTACATGTGTTACAGGAATCTGACACACACTTGACAGGGACATGAGGGAGACCACCATAGAGCCTCTTGGTGACAAGAGCAGTAGATGCATGGTCTGCCATGCTCATGGTCACTGGTTAAATTTTTCCAGCTTGGTTCTTAAGAGCAAGCATCACCTGTGGGGGGCGCCATGAGGAGAAGACATAAGAGGGCCAGGAGATCAAGGCTTCCTTCCAGGCTTAACCCCAGTCCTTTCCACCCAATATGTTGAAGAGAAGGAAACATCTGATCGTACACATGATGTTGCTGGTGCAGTACAC